>CABEEJ010001949.1:66212-112246 GCA_901482245.1 Timema douglasi
GGTCTGTCCGTGAAGTAAGGGTCAAAGCTCGAATAATCCGCTTCTGTGGCCGAATGGTCTAAGGTGTCACTCTCGTATTATACTGGTCTGATGATGACGGGGAGATTGGGGTTCAAATCCCAGCTGGATCTATTGAGGGTGGTTTTTCTTAAGTTGTTTCCCAGTCCCATTCCACGCAAATGAGGGTAGATTGCCTATAAAATGCTTCCTTTCTCTTTCCTATCCCATTTAGAGTAATTATGATCATTTTTGATTACAGCCCGAAAAATTACGTGTATTTGTTTGTTCTTTCGATTTGAAGCGCTGATAAAAAGAAGGGTTCGAATATCGATCGGGTGTTATGTTGATGTGTTTCCTTATATAGCTTCCGACTTTCCCTTCCCGCAAAATTCGTTTAATTTGACCTTAGACATCACTGCCCCATTAGTGTAATTAAATAAGTAAAACCAGTTTGTGGGCATCAATTAAAATTTGTGAATACATATTTAAGGATCAAATAGCTGAAGCTATTATTTATAATTTTTAGTGAGGAATTCTCCATCTAGATATCATATACTGAAATTTGAAAAATGACATCTGAACATGGGAATCGAACCTGGGATCTTTGGATTAGTACGTCAATGCTCTAACCACTGAGCTATCCAGGATTCGTCACGTGTCCAGGGTCATTCTTCACTCATATTTTAAGGCAGGTGTAATTTTTCAATTTTCAGTATATGATATCTAGATGGAAAATTCCTCACTAAAAAGCATAAATAATAGCTTCGGATATTTGATCCTTAAATATGCAATCTCTTACAATTATTATAATTGTACAAGTGGCAGCATGAAGCCAACTACCGAGTCAAAGGTGGCTGCGTTATCTGATAACTTGTGGTCTTAATAAAACCACACATTTGTAGCCGACGATTTCCGCACGTCCATCATAGACTCTACCTTAAAATATGAGTGAAAAATGACCCGGAGCATGGGACGACTCCTGAATAGCTCAGTGGCGAGAGCATTGTCGTACTACGCCAAAGGTCCCGTGATCGATTCCCGTGTCCAGGTGTCATTTTTCAATTTTCAGAATACATATTTAGCCAAACTGCTGCATTAAAAAATAATAACAATAAAGACAAATACAACATTTTTAAATCCACTTTTCTCAATCGTTTTCCTTATTATGTTTATTTGTTTGTTCTTTCAATTTGAAAGCTAAGAAATTCAATTAAACTAGGTCAAATTGTAATTAAATTTATCTCTATCACGTAGGTTCTTGTAATTTAAATAATATATATATATATATATATATATATATCGACACACACACACACACACACACACACACAATATATATATATATCGACACACACACACACACACACACACACATACATATATATATATATATATGCCCTAGTTATTCAATAGAACTGCTTATAAATTTAAATTCAAATCACTAGTTCAACTATTAAATGAGAAACCTATTGAGCAACCACCATATTGAAACGAACAGTAAGCTTGTAAAACTATGTACATACATAGTTTGAACTAGGTTTAAAGAATGTCCCTGCCCAATTTTGTTAAAATTGGTCCACGCATTTGGCAGTTATTGCATGATAAAGATCCGGAAAAACAGACGAAATGCCAAATGCCCCAGTTTAAAAGGTATCTTACTTAACCCGGTCAATTAATTGTTCACGTTAAGATTTTCAACCCTCTTTCCAGGTGAATTTTTATGTATTTCACTAAAACTCGCCCACCTTATCCCGTCTGCTTAAGTATTTGTTAGACACTTTAGGTCCCAGAGTGTAATAATCAAAATAATTGAGCGTCAAATACTCCAAATAAAATAAATCGTTGAGGGTAAAAAAACAAACAGATATATTTCCATTAGATGAGACTATTATCTTTCTCCCCTGTCGTCTAGTTAAGACAAGCCAACCATGACAGCGTCCAAATTGCCGCTTCAACCCGGCCACACCTAGTTCAATTCTTTCCCGTGCTCTTGAGAATACACACCTGTTCTTGACGCAATCACAACAAGAGACCTTGGTAGAGTTAGCCTCTTTCTCACTCCAAGCCAGTGGTTTACAACCTAGGAGTCGTGGCGTGATTCGGGTGGGGTCGCAATATTTCTTGAGATTATAGTTTTTTTTAAATAAAAAACGCAATTATAAAAAGAATGGGAAGGCATAAAATTCATAAACGCTTCTAAAATTATAAAAACAGTTTATTTACTACCCCGGAGGTTCACGAAGACATCTTAGGGGTTATTTACAATCGTATATAGGCTAGAGGTGTAACATTGGTCTTAAAAACATCGATATTGAAAACATCGATGTTCTTACGATAAAAACATCGATGCTAAGAAACATCGACCATAAGAACGATACATCGATGTTTTTCTGATGTTTTTAAATATTTTAGAAATAGTATAGAAAAGTGACCTCACTTTATGTCTTGTGATTCTGTTACCATCACATGGTTTAAAGTGAGATCACAGACCTCTAAAACACAAATAAGAACTAGAAATGTTCATATCATCATCAGAAATTTCACATAAAATGTTCCTATATATTCATACATTAGAGATACCAGCGTAAATCAAACATTTACAACCCAAAATATTAGGTGAAGAAATGTTTACTGACTAATCGATGCTTAACTAACTTAACTTACACTAGATCACCAAACTAAAAAAAACAACCTATCTTAGATGGTACGAATATTTCTTTAGTTTAACTTATGTAACAATTTTGAAATGGAGTTGAGTAAAAGAAGCTTAGAAAATCTAGTTCTCAGAAAACTATTTCTTTCCTGGGTGATGGTTGCCCCTGCTTCCGAGAACAAGCGTTCGATTGGCACAGACGTGGCGACGATGGGGAGGTATACCATTGTAATCTTTGCAAGTGTTGGGAAAAGAGACTTCATATCCTCCCAGATTTCAATGGCGTCTCTTTTTATTGGTGTGACAAGAGATGACAGATACAGCTGAACCTCTGTTTCACTGATGGTTCTTGTAGTTGAAGAAGATGATTTATTTTTCATATTTTGTGTGTCAACTGTTTATGTTATTTCCAAATATCAAATTGCGAATCATTATTATCAGACTCATCATAAGTGTCATTCCTTGATGTAGGCAAGCTGTTATGTTCCCACACATATTTATTTAAGTAATTCATTATTTTGCCTTTGACCGGGGCATCTTTGAAATGCATGAACTTAAATCTGGGGTTGAGAGTACTTGAAATGGCAAGTATGGCGGAATGCTCAAGGTTATTAAACCTTCTAGCTAGTTGTTTCTTTATCTTCTCTTTAAATTGTGTAATTCCATTTTTAGGTTTCATATTTTCTATTGCTTCTCGGACGCAACTAACTAGTGCAATAACTTTGCTCACCGTCACGTAACTATCTCCCAAAATTTATTTTGGGCATAGTAATCCTTGTATTTCTTTGACGCAATCTAGTTCACTGCTGGAGACCATTGGGGGAGCTTCCGGTCGAGTCAAAAGTATTGCCCCTACAATGGACACTAACTCCATGAATCGCTGTAATATGTAGAATGATGAATTCCATCTTGTGCGAACATCAAGAATAATTTTTTTTTATTTAGCCTTCTTTCAGTCCCATTTCAGTCTGTCTTTTCCGTAACTTGTCACTTGCATTGACACTATTTTTGATAAATTTAATTATATCTCGAACCTTACCAATTAATTCAGTACAGTTTTTTGCATTGACAATTGATTTAGCTACGATTAAATTAGTTGTGTGGGCCAAGCAAGGAATAATATTTTTTTTTCTCTCTTAACATTTCCCTGTTGACCTTCATTACAGTGCTGTCATTATCCGTGACGATAGCTGAAACTTTTCCAATTGAAATATTCCACTCAGTAAAAATTTCTGTAAGTTTTTCAGTGATATATAGTGACGTGTGGCTTTCTGTCAGCTCCATAACACCTAATGTTCCGCTGAGGAGTAGAGACTTGTACAAAAAGTGAATAGTAACACCCACAAATGATTTATTTTGCATGGTTTCAGTCAAAATATTGTACGTGATGCAATAGTTTTCAGCATCTTTTATGTAATTTAAAAAAAAAATAACTCATTGCCCTATATTTTATGTCAATTCTGTTTTTATTGTCTATCGACTTAGCACCTTGTACAATGGACATACTTCCCTCATCAGTCGTAGAAAGCCTTTACCTTCTACAGTGTAAAATGGTTTATTATCCATGATAGTAAAATTCACAATGGCATCTGTTATTTTCTTTGATCCATCTTCATCCTGTGTGGTTATGCTTTTTATGTTATTTATGAAGTCATCAACGTTTGGTTGCATCTGCAAACTTTTCTTAGGTAGAACAATGCTAGTTGAAGTACTGGCAACACTGGTGGAAGAATAGATATTTGGGTCTCTGTCCGATGTTGATGCTGTTGGAACGACATTATTAAAATCTCTATTTGCTGACGGTGCGGCATCTACTTCCATATAAGCAGTAATGGCACCAACTTCGTGTTAGGTATTTCCGCATCTAGCCACTGCTGTGAATGTACATTTTCTAAATGACCACGCAGATTGCTTGTATTGCTAGAAGTTTTTAGGTTCTTATAACATATCTTGCATACAGCTTCTTTGTCACCAATTTTGTTGAAATAGTTCCAAATTTGGCTTTTCAATTTATTGGGTGGCATTTTGATCTGTAAAGAAATATAACACAATTTAGGATTTTAACTTTAGGATAAACTAAGTTAATTATAAAATAAATATAGCTTGAAAAGTAATTAAAACAATGATGCACAAGCATAATATAGTAATCAAAGCATTAATTGTGTTTAAAATGACTACATAATATTAATAAAATTACGTAAGTTGAAATCGAAACGAAATTTTGTCAAAAGTTTCATTAGTACAATTCGACTCACAAGTATATATTTTACCCCAAATAATTGGTAATATTTCTTATGCTAGCATTCCTATATACCTATACAAACACATCATAGACGTTTACAAAGTGTCATGGCACCATGGTGCGCACAAGCTAGCAAGAAATCAGTTGGAAGGTAAATCGTTGATAAACGTACTGACCGAAGCGCGTAACTCAATTGAAATATATATAGTAATAAAGATATTATAAACATAACACTCTACTCACATAATATATCACTACTAACACTCCTGAAGTTTAAAAACCACTCAAAACGGTGAACCAAGCACTTTTAGGTGTCAAGTCAACGCGTGTCGACAGCAAAACATCCACAAATGGAATGAATGAATGTAGGAAGGGAGATGATTGAACGATATCGATTTTCAGTCATTTTGTCGGCGATGTATCGCTTATCTAAACATCGATGTTAACGTCGATGTTTATGGATGATACATCAATGTTTTGCAAACATCGATGTATCGTTTGGATCCTTAAAATAGACCCCTACTGTATTTTATGTACGTTTAAATATTTCTCATTTAAATTAATTATTGAATACATTATTTTGGATGTAATTTATTTTATATGTAAATTATTATACACAAACAATTTGGGCGTACAAAGCTATTTATTTTTTAATTATTATTTAATGTAGTTAACGTCCACTTTGTGAAACAATTGATTATATCAGCACACAATAATTTCTATGAGTGAGAGCAAACGGGCCTAATAATTATCCCGGGAATGGTATTTTCACATATGTTCCAGGGTTCATTTGCATGCCAAAATCTACAGGAGATCAACGGCTATACTTCCTTCCAAAGGAAATTGTGCTAAATATTTTTATCACTCAAGAAAAATCCTTTGACTTTGTATGAGTTTGAACCCACGAACATCGGGTCTTGGAGCAGCGAGGTCGACAGGGTACAAAGTTGAAGAGAAATAATAACTAGGGTTGTGCGTACAAAAAAATAAAGTTGAATGCCATTTGTGTAAACTCTATTATGTAGTGTATAATTTCTTTCTAAATCACAAATAAAAGAAGATGGCTATAATAATCAAAGCACTCAAATGTAACAGTATTGTAAGGTCCGTAATTCTTGATTATTAGATGGTAGTAAAAACCGTATCACGATCTTTGACGAACATGCAGACACACATCAAGGTGTGCATCCCCAATAGTTATTATTTGGTTTTTATCGCAACACTATAGCCCGAAGCTGCATTCAAAGTTTTAAAAAGAACCAAAATTTCACTAAGTCATAAAGCTTCCCACTTTATGTAATGAATACAAATTACATATTCATGTTTGTATGCGTGTGCTTTATTAACCTTCTTGAACTCAAGGATAGATTTCTATCAAATATGGTGACATATAGCTTTCACCACGTCTTACTACCAGTTCAGGTTATACGCTTATCTGATAATCATTCTAATGGCGTAGGGATTAGGAAGGCAATAGTTTATAGAGGTAATATACCCGCATTTGGGTGGAGAGAGAGAGAGAGTGTGTGTGTGTAAAATCACTTAGGAAAACTACCCTCAGTACACCTGACTGGGATAGAACACCGATATCTCCGTCAGCGACAGTCTATAATCAGTTGTTTCTAGTTCAGGTTGCAAAGCATTATGGGTCAACGTGCAATCGTGTGAACTACTGCACCACTCAAGCAGATTCAGGTTTCTATTTTCGGTGAACGTGTGAATCGGATTGTATCCCTCAGACAATAGTACCAATATAACGGATTCTTTATTTACCTATCAGGGTTTTCATATATCTAATACACATCGCAAACGACTTTCTTCCTCAAGATTATCACATACATGTACTGCCATAACAATCCATCGGAGGAGATAAACAAAGGATTCCCGACACCTTAGCTCAGTCAGTAGCATGTCTGTCTTTTTAGCTAAGGGTCTCGGGTTCAATTCCCAGCATGGCTGAACAATGTATCATTGGTAAAATAGGGCTCTGCCCTTTCACAGTGATGAACCAACGGCTCGGGGCTGGATGTTATGTCTATCCTAAAATTAAATAAGTTTATAAGTCTTATGTGGCTATAATCATTCGGTTCAAAAAGTACACTTTAAATACCTCAAATAAATGAAAACGAAAGTAAACAGCGGCTGTATCTGCGAGTCGCATTGTGAATGAGGGAGAGCGTGCCTTTAGTAGCGTTGTTGCATTCTTTGTCTTCTTCAAGGGATATTTTTAACGTAGACCTACCTTTTATAAAACTATGGCCTATTTTGTGTTTCTACCTCGCAATTAAATCGAACTAGAGAACTCACGCATGCGCATTTATATTACGTGATACAGTGTATCTCCCCACGCCACGTGTTCAGCCATCTTTTTGAGTTATAATTGTCTTATGAAAGAGTAAACATGTGTGCTTAAAGAAATGCTCCTCCCAGCTGTAAAATTCGCGCTGCCATTAGTTTTTCAGGCTGAGAGCAAAACTGCTTCTGAAATTAATTGTAGAATGAGTACAGTGTATGGTCTAAACTTGATAAGTGAAGGATATGTCAGAGAATGGTGTAGACAATTTAGAAATGGGATAAATGACGTACACGATGAAGGTGGTCAAGGTCAGCCATCATTGGTGACTAATGAACTTGCTCGCTGTTGACCAAACTTTCATGAAAGACGTCGTTTCACGATTTCAGAGCTTACGTATGATTTTCCCCATATTTTTCAAACCGATCTGTACGAGATCATGATAGTTAGGGCTAAGCTACCACAAGTTTTGTGGGAGATGAGTTCCAAAAATGCTTACCGATGTTAACAGAGCGCAGAGAATGGGATCAGCTTTGACATCCTTGCAATGCTACAACAAATATGAGGATGAATTTCTTGATCAAATCATTACAGGTGATGAAACTTTTGTTCAATTTATGAATGTTGAAAGCAAAGAGCAGTCAAAGTGGTGGATTCCCACACATTCACAAAACAAACCCAAAAAAGCTTAACCTTTTTTAACAAAAATATGATGGTAACAGTTTTTCCGCGATAGGAAAGGTGAATGACTTAATGGGACTAGCAGGAACCACAATAACGGCAGAAAGATATTGTAAAACACTATGAAAATTACGCAGGGAAATTCAGAAAAAAAAGGGCAAAGTATGCTGACGTCAGGCACGTCGCGACAACACGTGGCCCCACACAGGTGCACGCAAGCAAGCGTTGCTAGACAATTTTGGCTGGATGGCGTTAAACCACCTTCAGCACATCCTGGACCTGGCACCAAGTGATTATCACCTCTTCCTCCACAAGTAAACCTGATTGGGGGACGTAATTCAAGAACAATGGAAAGTTGAAGGATGGCGTCCAATCATAGCTGAGTTCCCAGGCGGCAACCTTCTTTAACTCAGGGATACAAAAGTATATAATTTCAGTGGGTTATTATGTTGCCTAGATTTGTAGGTATTTACTGTACACATTAAAATATTTTTTTTCCATCGCTTGTTATTTTAAAAATCCACCGGAGGTCGAAATACGAATAGCCTAAGTATCAGCACAATACTTACAAACCCAACTAACTTTGAATCAGACACAATGCTACGAACCTCTAGCCGTCAATTTATAACTGTGAAAACAGTAAGCCACAATATTATCAATGATACATTTTTTTAGTCATGCCATGAATCGAACCTGGTGCCTTTATCTGAGATCTTAAGAAGTTCTACCGATTAAGTTATGTGTCAGACCTATAGTATGTTGTATAAGCCTAAGTAAAGTGCTAAAATAGATATTTGTGTTGGAAAAGGATAGCTAAATAGTCCAATGAGATTTAGAAAAACCTTTAAGCCTCGATGTAGTCTTGAATAAACATAGAAGTGGAAAAATAAAGGTTTGGGGGGTGAGTCCTGACACCCTTTAAATTGGTGCTCCCCTTTTAATAATGGACCCCTAAAAGTATATTTGTGGCTGGGGAGACAGGTTATTCACATACATGTTTAAAAACTTAAAATAAATCATAAGATTTTTATAATTTTAATATTCAACTATATGTTATAAATAATTAAAACTTTATGTTAATTGAGCCATGCCAAAATTCCAAGTCACAAATTGTTTTTGATTCATCCAATATGGTGCCGGAGTACAAAGGACGTTTCTTGGAATGAAACGAGTTAGCGGGTTTGAGAAAAGGAGACAAACATATAGATTATCAATAATGTCAAATTATATTAAACCTTATTATATATTTTATTCAATGGTCACATTTAATTTAATTTATTTAAGTATACAGACCCCCCCTTTACATACACATTATTGATCAATCATAATGAGGTATGTTTTAACTTGGCCATTTCGACTTTCTGTTCGGATCTTTATTGATCGATAACAGACAAATGTGATGACCAATTTTAAAGAAATTTGGCAGCGACAACCTTTGATCTTAAGCCAAACAACGTATGCATAGTTCATAGCTTTTTAATTTGGTTATCCTCGTTCAAGATAATGGCTGCTCAAATATTTGTACATACAGTATGTTCATGATAACTGCCGAGTGAGTTGACAAATTTTGAAGAAATTCAGGAAGGACTTCATAGTTGAACATAGTTAATCAATCCGATTATCCGATTCAATATGATGATCGCGCAAAAAGGTTTTCGTTTACTAACTCATCTCAAGTTGTTTGAATTTATAATACTATGCTATCGATTAAGAACCTAGAACCAATTTTTTTAAATGTTAACATAAATTGTGAAACTGGCGTGTTAACCATGTGAACAATAGTTATTCAATATTAGTATAATGCACTATTTAATATAGAATTAATTTGTATTTTGTCAAACTTGATCACCAAGGATAAAGATCAACTTCAAATTCAAGAAGAAATTATAGGAAACAGTTTCAAATTGAAATCCGGGGAAAATAAACTTTTATTTTTCAGCACCCCGTCTTAATATCCGTCCGGGTTATTTGCCTATGTACTAATTAAGCTAATTGTTTAGGGATGAGAAAGGTTTAATATAAAGAAGTGTAGCAACATTTGCGTGGAGAGAGGGTTTGAACCTATTTAAGAAAAAACACCCTCAGTACACGCGACCGAGATCGAACTCAAATATTGCTGTCATCGGCAGTCTAGTATATTGCGAGAGTGACGCTATAGACCATGTGGTAACCGAAGTTGGTAAGAGAAATGGACTGGAGTAACACAGTGAATAGTAACCAAATCTTAAATTTTGTTTAAATATTAATTATTTATTGGCTTAGAGTGTTATACAAAACGCGAAAGTAGGCTGACTAATACACAATGTGAAAAGAAAGAGATAATATGAACATGTTTTAGAAGCTTACATTTCTTTTGAAGATTAATTTAATGTATCTATACACAATACTTTGAACTCTTGCTCTTGGTGCTAATAAAAAATAAAAAATAGTGTTACGGCATAAATAATAGCTTGTTAGGGGTCTAAACCGTTTAAGCTTTTTACCCCATTAACATTTTTACCCTTTTCATTTCTTTTATCTCTTTTTATTTCTTTTATTACTCTTTATTTTCTATTATTTAATTACAACTCTTTTTACCATTTTTCCTTTTCTGCACGTTTTACTATTTTTGTTTTTGCCCTTTTACCCTTTTTTTGACATTTTGGTCATTTTTGGACATTTTTGAAATTATACTTTTTCGATATTATTGCCCTTTTTTGATAAGATTTACTTTTTTACCGTTTTTACTATTTTAGACGTTTTTGCTCTTTTTTACCACTTTCTTTTTTACATTAATTACCCATCTTTGCCCCTGAGAAATATTTTACAGTAAAGGTGATAAAAAGTTTTAAAAATTGTAAAAGGGTGTAGGGTAAAAAGAGTAAAACGTTTTACAGGTAAAAAAAGTATTAATGCAAAAAAGCTATTTATTATAAGTAAATCACAACGTTTAAAAAATTAATATAAGTATAATGGTAACATGAAAAGAACAGTTTGTTGTAAATACCAAACTCTTCTTGTTTACTCTCAAAATTCTGGCTTTGGGGTGTACATTATCACGTACAGGTTCTACTAATATTTAAATTTCAAACCTCTGCGTGCGGTAGATCTCACCCAATGCTCATGAAAGAAAGACACACACACACACTTTATTATATATATATAAAATAAAGTGTTTGTGTGTAAGCCCCCAATAAAAATGAGTTTTATACCCACGCCCCTGGATGTAAATACTTTTTTTTTTTTAAGCAAGAGCACAGTCGCTCAGTTTCTCTAGTTGGCTTTTGGCGTCCTAATGTGAACGCAGCTTGATAGCATACGACACGACTCTTTGAAAGAGAAGAGGGGTGTGGACAAGAGCTCTGAGGAGGTAGACAAAGAGAGGAGTAGGTGAGTGTTTGGAGCAGGCCGTCCAGGCCTCGGGCCGTACCCAACACCTGTGTCGACTGCTGCTTACCTTTTGTGTGTGAATGAAACCTGCCAGATACATTCAACCACCCGAGAACAACCGGAAAAAAAATATAATAATAATAATAATAACAATAATAAATAAAAAATAGATAAATAAATAAACAAGGAAAAAAAACCTACCAAGTGGTTATTTTATCCCCCAGCGGCCTTGCATTCACATGAATCACATGCATACACACACTCACACACGATCCCTATACCCCGGCGCGGAACAGATGTTCGATCGCCATCATCATCATTATTACCATCATCGTCGTTATACTTTTTTATTATAGTTATTATAGTTATTATTATTATTACTACTACTACTACGTGGCTGTCGATACAAATCGGGGTTGGATGCACTCGTCTTCACCTCTAGTGAGGATAATCAGAATAACGGATCTACTTTTATTATAGTATACATTGATTTATATTGGTTTTGTTTATTTAACGGACATCTTTGGTTACGTGGACTAAGAGTCGAGGTCGTCTAGTCTGGCTCACTGGTAGATAGGTAAGTCATGGTTTGAATCCAGGGTGGGTATAGTGGGCAGTGTTTTTTCCTAAATTATTTTCTACTCTCCCACCATGTAATAGTGGTACATTTTCTCTAAATTATACCTTTATCATACTTTTTTAGCATCACGTCTTATTACTTGTTCGGTTTGTACGCCTATATACTGATTACGCTAATTGACTAGGGATAATAAAGGTTGAATTTATAGGAAGAGTATCGGCATTTTCGTGGGGCGTAAGTGGAAAACAATTTAAGGAAAACCAGCCTAAGTAAATTTGAACAGGATCGGACCACAATCTCCCCATCATCGGCATTCGGATTTACTGCGAGGATGACACCATCGAAGTGGGTTTGTTTTGTTAATAGTCAATGCTAGCAACCAGTAAAATTCTTCTTAGAAAACGGTTTGTGCATTTATAAATTAAAACTTTAGTATGTTTTCTAACAATCCAACATATTATTTGGATTATCAATGCATCTAATTAAAAAAAATCATTTACCTCAACCTTTCATCAAAACATACATTTCGTTTCGCATTTGTTTGAAAGGTAAGGAAATCACTGTTCTAACGAAATACTGTTAGCATCATTTATGAACGTGCGTCTTATTTAACGTTGTTTGAACAGTTAATGTTGAGAAAAATTTGTAAGATAGCATTTGTGTCGCTGAGGATAAGGTGAGAGTGGATGCAAACGTCCCGTTCCGTTGAGAACCAAAAAATCTATCTTCGTCAGCGGTGGCGTGACTGTAAAATAAAGTCTTGGGATGAAGTTAGTCAGGGACCGAACTAAACCATCTGTTCATTTTTAAAGTTACCTTAACTTGTTTTAAACACTAAGCTTGTTTATTTTATTTTAGCGATGAATGATGGTCAGAGTTCAAATACCGAACGGGTAAACAAAGAGTGCATCTTTCTAAATGGTTTCTCTTTGTCCCTACACAAAAATTTGGGTGGATTTCCTCTGTCATAGATATTGGTCATCATTAACATACTAGTGTAATTAATAAAAATACAAATATTAATTACACTAAGTGTGCTATATACAGATATGCCGAACTAATAGAGTGGAGGGAAAAGGGGGCGGGATGTTGTCTTTAAATCATTATATCTACATGATGTCGAATACGAGTATTTGTTAATTATGGTTATAGCCTCATCTACATATAGTTTAAATTAAAAAATAACATCTGGACACGGGAATTGAACTTGGGACCTACATACTATGTTTTGATAGTTGTTATAAAACTAATTAGTTACGCCTGAACAAAGGGAAGAAAATCCAGTAGAAAATGTTTTGGCGAGAAAGGATATAAAAAGAAAGATTTAAAATGTAGACCTATATGTGTGTTATGATTGTGGAGGGGGAAAAGGGGAGCTGGAATATGAGTGTAGACGTTCTGTGCACAAATGCACATACTGTTAGTGTCCATCTGGACACGTCTGTAACCTGAACCTAGCTAATACCTCGCTAATTATGTTACGTGATGCCATTGTAGATTGTTGGTGCTATTTTTTAAAACTTACTACCTGTTCAGACTATACGCCTTTGTAATAATTATTCTAAGTAACCTTAAATCTGGGACAGACACACAATCCACCCCCCCCGGCCGTCAATTCATCACTGTGAAATGGTAAACCCACATTCCAACAATGATACATTTCTTGACCATGCCAGGGATCGAGCCTGGGACCCTTAGCTCCGTAGATGGAAGCAATACCGACAGAGCTAAGCTTCGTAATTTTCTAGCATTATATAATTTTTTTCCTATGTTATTTCCACAAAAAAAGTATAGATTTTTTTTTGTCCAAAAGGGCTAATTTGTTTGTTTTTTTTAAGTGGGGAGGGTAGAACAGCATAGACGTTCTCCCTACTGTAAATAAAAAAGAGATATTTACTTAAAACTCGTAAGATATTTGAAACAATATAATATACATTGTTGTACATTCTACCAAAGAGCATAAACAAAGTAATAAACAATGTTAAAGGAAAGAGCAACACCACACCCACTGAGCAGTACAGCAATTTCTAAATTCAAAGACCTGCGTAATGTATATATATATACTTATATTTCGGAAACTATCGGTTTTATAAAATATATTTTAAATAAAGATTTGTATATTCAATATGCCTTCATTTTTAAATGATAAGTTATTTCGTATCTCAAAGAGGTGCGGAGGTACGATAAAAATTGGAAGTTTCCTTGAGTGTTAATTACCCTCAAAGTTATTTTCATGAAGAAATAAGAACTTCCATTTTGTTTTAATATTAAACATTACATATATACATTTTTTTTATCGAGTTGAGTTTGAAATAGTATATTTTTTCTCTTTCCACCCTTTAATAAAAATAGCTACCATTAATTTTGAGGTTGAATGAATTATTTTAAAAAAAAAACCTCAGATAAACCGTATGAAAACCCTATATCCCAAGTTTTATCTCAATTGGTAAAATAGTTTCGTCTCTAGTCAAAGATACAGACTGACATTATTTAAAAAACACACTTTTTCGGATTCAGGTGTTTTAGAAGTTTTTATGGTAATTTTTTTGCCAAAATCAATAAAATATTGCCTCCAGTACAAATATAGAAGTTAATTTTCTTCACATGGGGACCTCAAAATTTCTTGAATATCTGTCAAGGGTGTACTTGAATTTGATGACAACTTTTTCTCTTCATTTAAAAAGTCTCTCATCTAATGCTGTTATGCTCATGACAGATATTTAACAACTGTTGATATCAAAATGTGAATAGAATTAAACTCTATGTTTCTACTAGATCATTATCTTATTTATTTCGGTCAAAGAAAGGTTTTACCATAAAAACTGCAAAAACACTAGCTTATTCTCACGTCCTCTTCCATCCATCTTAGCGTGCGTTCGCTTTAATCACACCTTAATAAGGGCCTATCGGAGAGCTGAGACGATTTGCCGATGTTGAGAAGTGGTTTGTTATTTCAAAATACGTCTCACACTAAAATGGATATGAAAGGTATCAACATGTCCCTATAATATTGAAAAATCTTACATATTTTTAAGTTTTATAATCTAAAATAAATTAAAATAAAGGTTAGCTTGTTTAATTTTATACAAACTTTAAGCGAAATGTCACAATTTGAAGATCAAGGTAAGTGCTTAAAAACATATATTTATCCTTCCTCAGAACCAATTTTTAAAATAGTTGAGGAGTTTTTGAGTAGTTTTAATGCCTCAGAGCCACTATATCCATAATACGTACAGCTGTGAAGATATTTCTCTTCAATTAGGCGGTGCACTCAGGACCAATTATTACTTCTAATGGGATCAAGATCAAGAGATCATCACAGTGAATGAAAGTATTAATGAAACCAATTTATCCTCATCATTACCCTTTTTTTTCGCCGTGTCTTAATACCCGTTCGGGATACATGTATAAATAGGGTCTCAATATATGTTATCACCCAGTCTTACCACCCATCCGGGTTGGATGTATATTTAATAATGACGCTAGTATGTTGAAATTAGGTTAGGTTGAATTTAGGGCAAGTGTACCCGCATTTGTGTAGAATGAGTGTGGAAAACTATCTAGGTAGAACCTTCCAGAGTACACCCAACCTGGATTCGAACATCAATCTCCCCGTCACTGACAGCCTAGACCAGTGGGGTCTAACTGGCGGCCCGTGGGCCTGATGTGGCCCGCGCTCACTGAAAGTGTTGGCCCCCATACTATCCTAGAGGGGAATTAAAGGGAGCCCTTCTGTCTAGATGTGAACAGAATTCCAATAAAATATGTATTTAAAAAGGTCATGATTGCAATATTATGCATTGATTTGATTAATAAAAATATGTATAGATGCTTATATATGTTTGTTTTTCAATAAATGTAATGTATGTTGTATTCAACGCTAGTTAAGGAGAAGAAAAGGCTAATGCCTTAACTAGCCAGATAAATAAAGCCCATTATTATTATTATTATTATCGTCATCATTAGTCTACTATTACTATATATAATGCTAGGTTGTTTTGTGAAAGTGTGTGTGCGTGCATATGTAACTATGCATTTTTGGGGAATTAATTCTAAACTTAATTATTTAGTAAAATTTGAAAGCTTCTACCAACAAAAAATACAATTTGTACATAAGTAATTAAATTAATTGGTTATTAATTTGTTAACCTTGGTGGTCTTAGGGTACAGTGCTCGCTGCAGGAACCGATATTTCTGGGTTCAAATCCATTCGGGGTGGAAGGATTTTTCTTGAGTGATAAAAACCGTAGCACAACTTTCTTCGGAGGTAAGTAAAGCCGTCTGTCCCATTTAGATTGTGGCATGTAAAATAGCCCTGGAAGGTATGTGAAAATACCTTTTCTGGTAGAATTGGTAGGCCCTTTCACTAGCGCTCATAAAAATTCTCGTATATATAATCAGTCAGTTAAAAAGTGTACGTTAAATACCTCAAACAAATATCAGATAAATTATACGAAGGGTTGTTTTTAAGCCTTTATACGGCTAATGAGATTACCAAATCTATCTTCAGCCCTCGGTGCAAACTGATAATCAGATTTAACCCTTAGGATGAAAAAACATTTAGCCACCCTGGCCTATACTAAAATGAGCTTGACACTTAGACCACGTGCCCACCGATGCGGGTTTCGGCATGCATGACCCAAGGAATAGAACTAATACTAGGGAAGGTACACACAGTTTTGGTCAGTCGCTTGAAGTTTCAGTTGGCCCGAAAGTTTCGGAGGTTGATGACGCCCGTCAACACGCTTCTCCAAACGAGAACAATGGGGAGGAGCTCTCATCCAAAGGGAGCATTGCTCACGACCTTCCTCGAGGCCAAGGAACGAAATACAAGGAGGAAGCCACCTACATTCGACAAACAATGAGATATCTCGCCGCATGTCTCTCTTCTCTGCTCCTTTTCCCACCGTCGGGACGTTTATTCCCACGGCCCATTGTAGTACCTCTTGATGGGACGAAGGGGGGCGCAAAAAGGTTATGATTATCTCTGCGATGATCGCACCCATCTTAAAGAGTCGAGGTTCGGATAGTTTCCGTTGCCTATCCTATGGCCATCACGATAATTAGAAAACAAAACATTACGGTAAAAATAAACGTAGGCCCACTCATGATAATGTGAAACAGCTAAGAGTTAATTATTTTTATATATATAGTAGTTGATAATCGTCGCTTACATTAAATTTGTAAGTTTATGTTTGTAATAATTTATCTTTTTACGGTCCATATGGGCTTTATGCATTTAAAAAAAAACTAATGGGGTTGGAATTGAGAAAGGAAGAGTTGATCTATAGAAAATGTACCATCATTTTTGGGAGAATAGGCTGAAAATCTATTCAAAGTAAAACACCCTAAATACGTCTAGCTTGGATACGAACCCCGACCTCCCCATAGTCAGAAAATCCGTTTAATGTGAGCGTAACATCTTAGATAATGTGACCACCAATAAAGGTATATTGTAGTTTGGCTCTAAGGTTTGAACAAGTGGTTTGACGCAAAAAAAAAAAATTGTCGGTGCATATGACCAGGGGTAGCCTTAGAGGCGGGGGCGAACTGTGTGGTTGGCCAGGGTGCTAGATCGAGGCGGGACACCAAACAAAGCACTAGCCTAGCCTAACGTGATCTGGGCAATGAAAATAACCTCCAAACCTATTTTGTAAAAATAGTGCCCTGAAACAGTTATTTGCAATCATCCCATAAACCGTTCATTTTATCAGTGTGTTTGTTATAATAAAAATAGAACTTTATCTATAAAACATGTTCTTTTAGGTTTCTTTGTAATCCTAATCCTATTCGTACAATCTCGCATTGAAACGTTTGGAATATGATTACCAATTATTACCATTTGTGGAATTTCCCATCAGATTAATTATTTTATTATCATACTCAGGTTACGTTAGATTTGGATTGGTTGGTTTGGAGATTATTTCCATATTTTCCTATTATTCCCCGCTAATACAGGGGGCTGCCAAAGAGTAATGTCACCCAGTCGCAAAATCTACCTTGGGCCACCCTTGCATGTGACCGCACTCCGAATCCCTACCACTATGCTTGCTTTCAAACCAAATGAAGGATGAATATTTATAGTATGGTTTTGCTAGGAAGAACAGTAGTTTAATTTAGTTATTAAATTTACTAAAACAATCTTAATATATTAATACATCAAGTCAGGTGACCTGGTGGTCTAAGAGTAAGGTGTCAAACTTCTGTTCTGGGGGTCCGGGGTTCAATCCTCGGTCCCGGCACTGATTTATATGATTGCCAAACCCTTCCTTCACCTCTGACAAGACGTGAACTAATCACAACTTGGGAATGTGTGGAATGCCAGGCCTCCACCGTGGTTCGGATCCCACGTTAAGCTGTAGGTCCTCCATTTCATATCATAATCACCCTACCATTACACATTAGCGTAAATCCGTATAACCCGGACGGGTAGTAAGGCGCGGTGATAATAATAATAATAATAATAATAATAATAATAATAATAATAATACATCAAGTCATGTCTGCAGCTGTAACTTTTGATAAGTATTATAAATATCTATAAAATAAGACAAATACTATGTTAAATGCTATCAATGTGGGCCGCAAAGAAATATGTTTGATTTTTTTTCTAGGGAATAGTAAGGTAGAATTTAGAGTAAATGTGTCCACACTTTCGTGGAAGACGAGGAATGAGAAGCCATTAAAGAAGAATAAAAATAAAAATACGCCACGCTGAAATTTTAGCCTCAATCTCTCCGTCACCTAAAAACCAAACTAAATGAGCTTGGCATTTAGTGAAAAAATTTTGTTTGTGAATAAAAGTGCGTGAGTATTTTTAGATTAAAAAAAATAACGTCAGAGCGTGAATGTAGATTAAGTGGCAAGTTAGGGCTGGACAGTCACCACTCTAACACTAA
This sequence comes from Timema douglasi, assembly GCA_901482245.1. Classification (NCBI taxonomy): domain Eukaryota; kingdom Metazoa; phylum Arthropoda; class Insecta; order Phasmatodea; family Timematidae; genus Timema; species Timema douglasi. The sequence goes on from CABEEJ010001949.1 coordinate 84,930, forward strand.
AACAACACTCAGCCTTACTCACTTCGGTTAACGTACGGTATAAGACGTCACACTCACAAAATACCGTAATGCCGATGACGGGAAGATCAGGGCTTGAATCCCGGTCGTGTGTACTCAGGGTAGGTTTACCTATATGATTTTCTATTCTTCCTCTAGGTGACCTGGTGGTCTAGGGGTAAGGTGTCAGACTTCTATACTGGCGTCCAGGGTTCAATCCTCGGTCCCGGCAAAGATTTATCTGATTACCAAACCCTTCCTTCACCTCTGACAAGACATATTTTTAATTTGGGGAATGCCAGGCCTCCACCGTGGTTCGGATTCCTTGTTAAACTGTAGGTCCTCCATTTCATCTCACAATAACCCTACCATTGCACATTAGCGTAAGTGTGTATAACCCGAACGGGTAGTAAGACGCGGTGCTAATAATAATAATAATAATAATATTCCTCTAAGCAAATGCGAGTACACTTTATCAAAATTCAATCATTCTCATCCCTAGCACATTAACGTAATCAACCACATAATAACCCGAACGGATAGTAAGATGTGCTGGTAAAAAATAAGTCTCGGCCTTGTTTTAGCACACCAAATTAACGCTTTCCATCTCAGAGCTTTCAACCACGGAGAAGAACAAAGGCAAGGTCAAATCAGCATAGGCCCAGCCTTGGTTAGCGTGCTCAATAACCATCCGTTAAAGTGGGGGTGTAGGGGACGCGAGAAAAGGTCAGTAAGCAGTTTTTATAGAAAAACATTATTTTTAGGTCAAAATATATAAAATATTGCTCCGGTACAAACATAGAGTTTGACTTTCTTCACATGTTGATACCAACATTTGTTGAATATCTGTTAAGGGTGTCCTGGAATTTAATGACAACTTTTTCTCTTCATTTAAAAAGTATGGCCGCTATGCTCATTACATATATTTAACAACTCTTGATATCAACATGTGAAGAACATTAAACTCTAAGTTATTACTGAAGCAATAATTTATTTTGAACAAAAAAAAAGTTTTGCTCTAAAAGCTGCAAAAACACTGGCCCTTTCTCGCTTAATCCTCACCTTAACGAAGGTATCTACTGTACTTCCTAAGGTTACAATATAGGCCCACACACTAGATTAATTTTGCAGAGAAGGGATCAAGTTTCAATCCAGGGAAATAGATAGCTTGGCCTAAAGACCATAGTTTTGCATTTCATTTATTCAAGGTATTTAACGTGCACTTTCTGAATCTACTGATTATATTAGTACATGACTTATAAACTAACTTGAAATCTAGAACAAACACAACACCCAGCCCCCCGGCCGTTAATTCATCACTGTGAAAGAGGAAACCCACATTTCACCAATGATACATTTTTCAGCCATGCCAGGAATTAAACCCGGGACCCTTAACTCAGTAGACAAACATACTACCGACTGATCTAAGGTGTCGGACAAGATCAAAGTGAAGCTTACTTTTTGAAAATGGCTCTATTGATTTTGTTTAAAATGTATTAATGAAGAGTGCTCTAAGTCATAAATAGAATAATATTTTTGTTTTTTGTATAAAAAAATCCAATTATAATTTATTGAAGACTGATAATTGAACATTTTGAGTTAATCGAAAATTGTTATTTTGAATTTGTTCAAAATATCTATATGGGAAATGTTGTATGTACATAAATTAATTACAGTATTCTAGATTTTTTTAGGCAGGAAAAGGGGGAGATATTTAAGGTTTGCCAAGAGTGATAGCCAATTTTTAATTATTATTTTTTCCTCCAAGCTACAGGTGTTCCAAAATTCCCTACTGATTTTAGTGGACTATGCAGAATTTCAAACAAGTTTTTAAATTAGATGATTGTAATATATACAGCTAAATATGTACCCAAAATAATGTTTTAATTGATAAAAATAACATACAAAGCTCAAAACTTTAGTTATTACTTTCCACGTGTGCTTCATCAGTGGCTCTATAAATTTAAAAATGGCCAGCCACATTTTGGTACACATCAATTCAGGGGTTATTTTTTGAACTGCCTCCTTATCGCGTTTCTGAATGTTTCTGCAATGCACCTATGATTGTATGGAACCCTAGGCATGGATTGCGCTGTTTGTAGAACAGATCTTAAGAAATCTTCTTGGAAATCCTTCCCTGACATCACTAAAGTTCGCCCTTTCTATGTGACATGTCATTAAAAATACATACATACACTTCAATCGTTAATATGGGTCTAGAAATAAAATAGTAAACATTATATAAACAATTGTGGCAAATTGAAAATACCTTACTTGTATCTTGTATAAAAATGATTTACAGATAAACATGTAACTAACAAATTTATTAAAATTCACCTATTTCACCAAAATAAGTAGGAAATCTGGGGACATTCTGTATAATATATATTATAAGATGGTATATACGTTTATGTCGTACATTTTGTATTTATTTGGTTTAAAAGTATTACTTTTACGGAGTACCCGGTGTTGTTGCGTGACTACCGCGGGCAATGCTTTTCTTTGTTTCAAACATATAGAAAAAAACAACTCTTCATTTAATTTCTTCCGTCCCAGTTTATAATAAATTTAAAACAATCTAATCAAACTGCTTTGAAGTGCACATGTTTATACACAAGGGTTACTAATTTTAAAATTGCAACCCCTTGCGTGCGGTAGATATTTTCAATCAAGTTTTTTTCTGGCTAGAAGACAAAAGTGGATTTTTTTTAGCACCACGTCTTACTTACCAGTTTGAACACTATATATATATATATATATATATATATATGTGCTAATTACGTTAATGGTTTTTAGGGTTAAGGAAAGATACATTTTAGAGGAAGTGTATCCGCATTTGTGTGTAGGGAGAGTGGAAAACAATTTAGGAATTCAACTGACCGGATGCTAACTTCTATATCCCCGTCATCGGCAGTATAGTCTACTGCGGGAGTAGCACATTAGATCACGCAGCCACCGAAGCGTGTGTGATCTTCTTACGTGACGCTTAATTTTGTAACACCGTTCATATGTTTAGCTTTTCCTTTACGGTAAATATTACAATTCATAAAAAAAAAGGTAGCTGGTATCGGTCGGTGGCTGCTTAGAGAGGAGGAGTCAACCCCCCTAAGGGGGTGTGGTGGGAGTGGGTGGGTGGGGGGTGCTGTCTAATTCCTTATAACTTTTGGTTCAGCCCGGGAGCTACGTGTGTGTAACTTACATAGGACCATATTTTATTAAGAAAACCGGCTGGAGTAGACGAGAGTAAAGACAATTTTTATATATATATATATATATATATATATATATATATATAAAAAAATACTATGGGAGATAAAAATATATAGGCATCATGGACTTGTATAATTTTTAGTGTCAGATCATGCAAATACTTAATTTGGATACAAAAATAAAGAAAGAAAAATGAAAAAGAAACGGTAGAAAATATCCAGCTTTCAAAGAAAACAGGATCGTCCTGTGTGTATACATGTTTTTTTTTTTTAAGAACGAGATATGTAAATCGGGATCGGTTAATGAACGATATATGAACCTGTATGAGGATCAAGCAGGTCCTAATTACAGCTTTCGTGTAATAAGAGGGGCGAGTGATCGCGATAATTGACAATAATTTGTTCATTTCTTCAATGAAGAATTGGTATAAAATGGTGGTTCAATGTCTCTCTACTTAGTGTTGTTACTTTTTTTTTTAAGTGCGAGAAATAAGGGACCCTGGTGACGTTAACGCTTGCATGGACTACAAACCTTTCCCTTGAGGCTACAGTTGTTTTTTTGCTATTTATTTTAAAGGTGTTACGCCGGCGGCCGCTCGGTCAGTGTAGCTTGATGGCAGACTCACACCATGGGATATTTTTCATAAGTAAATCTAACCAATAAAATCCAATATACAATTAATTGGTATACATTCTTGTAAATTGTTTTAAAAATGTATCAAGTGTTGTGATTTTTTTAAATGCTAGATTATACTTACAACTTGGAATTGTATTTTGATGACATGTCATCTTTTTTTTATACATCACTGACAGGTCTCATGAGTACATATATTCTGTTCATTATTGCCTCGTTGTGGACATTTTATATAAGGGAATATTTGGTCATTTTTTGTTATTTTGGACTTTTAGGCCATATTTTCTTGGTTTTGGACATATTTAATCATTGGTATGCCTTTGTGAGGCATTCTAGGCATTAATGTAGAATAATTACATCTTTTTTTTTTTTTTACAAATGCATATGTTCTAAAACATATATTTTTTAAAGATTGATTTATAAAAATGAGAAGACAATGTCGTCAATGAACTTCGTATACTCTTTACTTAAAAGGGGGTTGTAAAATACGAATTCCTTGTGAAAACTTGCAACCGCGCTAGAAAGGGTTACTTTGGAAGGGGGTAGCTATTACTTCCGTAAATCAATATTACATTTAGTAGAATGCGAGAGTTTAGTTGTTAAATAATTTTCATTCCATTTATTTTTGTTTTGTTTTCATTTTTCAAGTGCGCATTTGATTTAATCGTGTAGCGTCATTACGAGCTTTCACTCATAAGTTAAGGTATTTTTGTTAAATTTGAAGTTATATTTTAATCTTTCTATGTCATTTTAAAGGTATTTTTAAGTCATCAAAATCCAGGCCTTTTTAATACTTTATTAATGAGAGTATTCATTCCTTTTATAAGACTTATCGTCTATTCGTTTGTAATATGAAATTTATACTTTTTTGTTTATATATATATATCACTACCACCCCATGATCTCATATATATATATATATATATATATATGAGATCATATATATATATATATATATATATGAGATCATTTATATGAGATCATGGGGTGGTAGTGATTATGAAGGCGTGGTGTCAAAGGAATTCTTGAACCTAACTTAAGCGTGAATAAACGAAATATGGTACCCCTCTCAGGAAAAATACCTATAGTAGGACTAAACAATCCAGGACTTCTAGATCAGTAGCCAGGCGCCTTGGTTACTAGAGCAAAAAGACAGTCAAGGGTAAACATGTTTCAATCGAATCTGTTGCTAAAAATGTTGAAATGTAAAACTCGACACGTAATCATAGCCAGCGATGAGTAGGCCTAACTTTAAATACATTCTGATATTTTTCTTAATTTTTGGCTTCAAGTGTGAGTAGTCTAGTACCTAGTCCAATATTTTAGTCTACCGTATTTTATCACCTTCATTTACACGTCACTTCATTTCATGTAATTAATTTATTGACTCTATAAAATATGTATGTGTTGGTGGCCTGGCGGTATAGGGGTAAGGTGTCAGACTTCTATGCTGGCAGCCGGGGTTCAATCCTCGGTCCCGGCATAGATTTATCTGATTACCAAACCCTTCCTTCATCTCTGACAATACATCTTGGGAATGTGGGGAATGCCAGGCCTCCACCGTGGTTCGGAATCTACGTTAAACTGTAGGTCCTCCATTTCATCTCACAATCACCCTACTATTACACATTAGCGTAAGTACGTATAGCCCGAACGGGTAGTAAGACGCGGTGCTAATAATAATATAAAATATGTAAGAGGCTATAAGGTATTGGTTAGTTATCAAACTGTGTTCCACGGTAGTGTGTCAGGTAGTCAGCAGACGGGACCACAGGGGAATAAATTAATATTATATCCAAGAGTTAAAAGAGTACAATATTCGTTCTTAATATACATGTACATTATTAGAATTTACAGTTTCAGTAAGAGAACACGCGTATATTATATTAAGGTGAGAGGGTGCACCTGTACATTGAACCACTATCAAGTGATCCGTTACTGGTAAAAGTTAGTGAAACACTTATATTAGTTGTATTATGTACGCTACGTTTTCTCTGAAAGGTAACAGACCAATAAGTGGACGGCCAGACTGGGCGAGCGAGCGATTAAAATATAAAATAGAACATATTGGTTGTAATGAGAGGTGGCCAGACTGCAGCGAGTGCGCGTGACCTAATTTAAATGGGAAGATCATAAACCATACCTATATATATATATATATATATATGTATATATATGTGTGTGTGTAAAACTGATATGTTAAAATACTTCAATATTATAATCAAAGTAGGCCTTTACAAATGAGAATCACCATTAGCGTGGAGAGAGGATGAGTAAACCACAACGATAAATCACTTGTCAAAAACCACCCTCAGTTCAGTGAACCAAGATTCAGATCCTCCTCGTCAACAGCTATCGAGAGCTATTTGCTAATCGCACACTCACCAGTTTGGCCAAACCCCCTGCATGGTTCCATTAGGGCGCGGCTTATAATACCGGGATCACGATCAACTTAACCTAACTTAAGGTAAAGGTTCTCCTCATATTTTTAAATGGGAGCGATCACGATGCCGTTGACTTAACGTTCACTTGCAGTTCACTTAGCTTAATAGATGTCCTAGGAGGTCTTTAAGATTAAGTGAACGTTACATGATGGGTATCACGTGATCTAGTCGACCAATCATTTATGACCGGGGTTTACGTTTTAGCTTCATTTCTAGTGATCAGACATTGAAACAAAATAATTAAACTATAATAGGAAAGCTAAATTTATCAAAAACATTTAATGATACATATTTATTATATCGATAGAAAACAACAAACATTCACAGATCATCACTTTACAAATAGTACAAATCACAGATCAAAAGACATGCTTTAGAATGATGAAGTTTGGCTCGAGTTGTTACGTTAATTTACGTGAATCGTAATCACACATCTGTTTTTTAAGTTAAGTTAAGTTGATCGTGATCCCGGCATAAGATAGGGCCCATTGTGTAATCCGTCAATGAAAGCTGAAACGAACCATTTAAGTGTCAACTACCTTATTCGGCTCATATCACTTATTTTAGAGTGACTGTTACCGAAAGTAAGAACACATTTCAATTTATCTCTTGTAAGGCCTAGTACTAGTGATGGTTTTTAGTGGGTTTTTTTAAATTCAGACCAAGGATAAAGTGATGGATTAAATCATTATATGCGCATTCATACAGTTGTCATTGTAATATTGGTAGCATAAAGCCCTCACGAGTTAAAGATGGCTGCATTATCTGATAGCTCGTGATCTTATCATAATGTATCTGATGATTTCTGCGCGTCTATCGCCTGCCTTAAAGTAGGAGCTTGGCTATTTAATCCATCACAATTATTTAGACTAAATGATACGTTGCAAAGTAGGCATGAATAAACATATTGTCATTAAAAAAATCTGTAAACAATAACAATTGGTAAAGGTTTCTTAAAATGTTTGAAAGATTTATATACCAATGTGCCCCGTGCAATTATTAACAAAAATCAATTAGCTACACTAAAAGAAATATTGTCGAACATATAATAAAGGTGCCAAAATCTAAAAATTAAATGTTTGAAATAGAAATAAATTTTTTGGGATAGTGTCTCCTTGGTAAACCAAGACAAATGAATGTCCAAATGTGGACCATATTTGGTTTTCAAATGCTTAAATTATTATAAATATTTTAGGTTAACATAGTTTAACTTAATTCAAAACAACTTACCATTCCCCTAGCCCATAAATTATTATTATTATTATTAGCACCGCGTCTTACTACCCGTTCGGGTTATACGCACTTACGCTAATGTGTAATGATAGGGTGATTGTGAGATGAAATGAAGGACCTACAGTTTAACGTGGAATCCGAACCACGGTGGAGGCATGGCATTCCTCACATTCACAAGATGTCTTGTCAGAGGTGAAGGAAGGGTTTGGTAATCAGATAAATCTTTGTTGGGACCGAGGATTAAACCCCGGCCGCCAGCATAGAAGGCTAACGCCTTACCCCTAGACCACCAGGCCACTCCCTAGCCCATAAAAAGTAACAGACAAGAATGGAGCAGTGACCCAGCCACCATGAATGGACACATAATAATTAAAAGTGTTTTGACGTGAATACAAAGACCTTGACCGTCAGTTCGAAAGTGGTTTAGATTTTTTTATAACTATAATAATTCATTTATTCATTAATAATCCTTCTTTGTAATTTAAATTAAGTATGAATTAAAAAAATTATAACCTTTTTTAATTTTACTTGTTTAGTACAATAAATTTAAAATTCAGCTTACAACAAAATTTATTGTTGATTATTTCACATCATTAATTTACACCTCTACGTTAATAATTACCAGCAATTTATAAATTGCGTAAAAATAATGATTGTTCTTGATAATATATCACAAAAAAACAAAAAAAAAACACGACAAATACAAGGTAAGCAAGATGAGGAAGGAAGATTGGGCGTTTGCTTATTTTTGCTCACAAAAGGGGAAGGAAATTTAAAATGGCCAAAAATAAGCTTACGTAATAATTAAACGCCCCTATGGTATATTTTGACGATAGCTTATTCATTAAGAAATATTTATACCTTATTGTCCAGCTATACAAGTTCCTCTGTAGGGCCCTTTTCCCGTTTTACCCCTTTCCCACGCTCCCATCATGCTAGTTACAATAAGAAAATTGGCTGGCAAAAGGATTGATCAAAATAATTTTGCTATCAAGATAAATAAATTATGGCATGAATATTGTTATATAGAATACTCACGCTAAAAGTATATTCCCTTTTATGTAAAACAAATTTCCTGGCTGTAGCTATAGTCTGATTCATATAGGAAGAAACTTCTTTGACAACTACAAAAGTTAACAAAAACATTTTCATCTATTCATATGTAAAATAATATTTTCTTCAGCTGTCATTTTTTATATAGATTATCAATACCTTTTAAATATTATTAGTAATATAGTAAAATTTTATCAATGTTGACCACCAAAAAAAGTTTGGTCACGGTATAAAAAAGTCAAATGCTATTTTTTAAATATAAAATTAATCAAATATTTAAAAACTGACATTGGATAACCCACATCAATGGTTGTATGGTTTAATGCATCAATCCCATGTAATATTAGATTGCCGATCAGGGTTCGAGTCCTGGTAAGATATATTGAGGGAGGTGTTTATTAAATGGTTTCCCACTCTCCCTCAACGTAAATTTGGAAACATTTTCTCTAAAATTCTATATTGTTAATCTATTTTTCTTTAGCGTAATTAATATATGCGTATAGCTACAACTGGAACAAAGATGTGGCAAAAAATCATCGGATACTTTAACGGCCTAGTGGAAGATAGACATTATTTTAAAGTTTGATTATCAATATTTAGGGCCAGTTTGATAGTCAGATTCTGTACGCTTCAAATGCGGTGCTATACTAAACACAAGACTACACCTACCTAGACCATAATTGATTGGGCCAGTTTCGCTTTATGATACTGGCCTATTCCATTATTGTACGTTTATGCTGCATCTTGACTGTTGTCACATGGATGCTCGCCAGGCACCTTGCTACTGGCACATGGATGCTCGTCAGGCATCTCGCTACTGGCACATGGATGCTCGCCAGGCACCTTGCTACTGGCACATGGATGCTCGTCAGGCATCTCACTAGTGGCACATGGATGCTCGCCAGGCACCTCTATACTGGTACATGGATGATCGCCAGGCACCTCGTTGCTCGCACATGGATGCTCGTCAGGCACCTCGATACTGGCACATAGATGCTCGCCAAGCACCTCACTGCTCGCACATGGATACTCGCCAAGCATCTCGTTGCTCGCACATGGATGCTCGTCAGGCACCTCGCTACTGGCACATGGATGCTCGCCAGGCACCTCGTTGCTCGCACATGGATGCTCGCCAAGCCCCTCGTTGCTCACACACGGATGCTCGCCAAGCACCTCGTTGCTCGCACATGGATGCTCGCCAGGCACCTCGTTGCTCGCATGCAGCTATGATGCTTGCTATGGAGCATTTACCCAGTATCTGTTCATATTGCTGTAAGATGCTGGCATAAGAGGTTGGCGAGTCGTGTTTCGTGTTATTGGAACGTGTTTTGTGTTAAGGAACGATGCTGTATCAGTCATCTAATGACAGTGATAGTGATTCATTTTTGAGAAAGAATGTTTGTGACAAGGAGAAAAGGAAGAAGGTATGGAGTGCACCCTTTGAATTAAGATCGCCATCGCCAAGGTTACTTTCACCAGTTCTATAAGGAGCTCAAGCTCCAAAAAGGTTTTTCAAGCACTTAAGGATGTCACAACCGACCTTTATGTATAATTTTTAATCTTATTTAACAATAAATTGTGTGAAGGAACCCATCACCGCTCAAGTTTCGAGATGTCCGGCGATGCTTGAGACTCGGAAAACAAACTGATTTGTTATCATCGCTATATTGAGGATGGCACTGGGCAGCGCTGATGCAAGATAAATGCACCAATAAGGATCACTAGTTTGGTTTCATCGTCACCACACATCAATGTTCATAGCTCGGCGATGTGTCAGCAGCGAGGGTGCAGCCTTTAGAAATTAGGCAGATATCTTGTAGTTAGTGTAGCGCTGCACTTGAGGCGTACTTAGTCTGACTATGTAATTGACCCATGAACTATTAACGTTTTCCTTTAAAAGCGAAGGAGGGGGACCGGAGAAATTCATAGGCATGGATCAAAAGGAGGATGAGAAAACCATAATGAAAATATCATTTTTTAAATAATCTCCAGGGTGTCAAATTTGTTATTGTTTTCGTCACCTTTTCTCACCATCTATTTGGGCTGTAAACATATACACTAATTATGCTAACGTATTAGGTATAAGAAAAGTTGAATTTATAAGAAATTGTAAACGCATTTGCGTGGAGGAAGAGTTGAAAACCGTTTAGATAAAATCACCCTCACCCGACCGGCATTCTAACCCCAAACTCCCCTTTACAAGCAATCTGGTTTAACACGAGAGTGACTCCAAAGACCGTGTGACCACTCGAATACCACTGCGAATGAGGAATCTGGAAGAAATTTATGATAAAAAAAATTAACTACTTTGGTTGACAGCATGGTCTAAGGCATCACTCTCGCAATAGACCGGACTGCCTACGATTGAGAGATCAGGGTTCAAATCCCAATCGGGTGTAAGGGTGTGTTTAAAAAAATGTTTTCCCCTATCCCTCAACGCAAATGCAGGTACACTTCCAATAAATTTAACTTTACTCATTCTTGACCCATTAGTGTAATTAATACATAGTCGTGTAGCCCGAACGAATAGTAAACCCTAAGTAAGACACGATACTAAAATTATTTTTTTTCATTTCGCTCCAATGCTGAAAGAAGAAGTGAGTTAAAGATATCTGAAACTCGAACCAGTGACCATGTAGACAAAATCATCAGTTTATTTTGGTTTAATATGTCGGTGACGGGAAGTCCAGGGGTTGGATCCCCGTCGCATGTACTGAGGTGATATTTTCTTAAATAGTGTCACACTTTGCCTTCAAGAAAATGCAGCTGCACTTCTTCTAAAAATATAAATACCTCACGCCTAACCCATTAGTTTGGTTAAAATGTGTTGAGGCTGGACTCTGGGCAGGTAATGAGATGTGGTCCAGACATTCTTAAATTTAATTTAGTTGACCTCGATGGTCTCGGGATAAAGTGCTCGCCTTAGATACCGATGATCGTTGGTTCAAACTCGGCCGGAGTAAACGAAATTTTTTCTTGACGGATGATAATCCATATCAAAACTTCCTTAGGAGCAGAAGTAGTGACGAGGCTTGGGTTTCATGTCGATTGTGTCTTGTAAAATAACCTTGAATGATATGTGAAAATACTTTTCCTGGCAAAAAAAAATTGATAGGCCTTTTACTCTCACTTATATAAATTCTCGTGTGCTAATATAAACAGTCAGCTTAGAACTAACTCGTTAAATACATCAAATAAATACACAAAAAACACATTTGGTTTTATTTTAAAATTTAACTTCATAAAATGTTTTTACGTGCATTTAAAAGGACTAACCAACTTCAACATTTAAAGTTCTAACATGATTAGTAATAATAAAGAGAATTGATAAAGTGAATTGACTTCTCATTTTTATCTGCATTAGTGGACATACAGAATAAACGTCAAACCCATCAAGTCTGGTTTACTAATGGCGTGGGGGTCAAGGCTCAAATACTTTTTTTTTACTACTAAATTGTTTATTACCCTCTCCCTCTCCCCCTCAAATTTGAATACATTTCATCTATAACTCTACTTTCCTCATCCCTAATAGATTAGTGTGGTAAAATAGGTACATCCCCGACGTGTAGCAAAACGTAGAGAAAAACACTCTGATTTTATTTTTAGCACTGTTTCTTACTACCCGTTCAGATTATACACATATATACTAATTAAGCTAATGTGTTAAGAAAGGTTGAATTTCAGATGGTCTGTATCCACATTTGTAGGAAGGTAAATAGACAGTTTAGAAAAAAATTCCNAAAATTCCCCCCCCCCCCCCCCCAGTAAACCTAACTGGAATTTGAACCCCGATCTCCCGGTCATTGGCAGAACAAATTCTTCATCTTGTCTTGTTCACTGGAATAAAATTTGATCTCCTATTCATGATTCATATTATATACACTGTAACTTAATATTTTTTATTGACCTAACAATATTTTATACTTTCACTTTTTCCCCATATCGTCTTACTGCCCATAGAGGTTAACCGCATTTAATTACGTTACTTGTGCAGAGATAAGTAATATATAATTTTAGAGAGAAAGAAAACGCATTTGCGTGAAGGGAAAGTGGTAAACATCTAGGGTAAGAAATACCCTCAATACACCTTGCCATTATTCGAACCCCGACCTTCCAGATAGCGGCCAATCAGACTAGATAGGCTTGACATTTAGTCCGCGTGTCTGACGGATGCGGGTATTTTCTCTACTTCTTGAAAAAGAGAGATTTCAGGTGGGTATACGTTTTATAGATTCAATAAAGATATCTAGTGAATCACATTAATGAATATTATTAGTGTAAATAAAGAATAACACACCTAATTAGACAACACTTAAAGAGATGATGTGACTATTTCAAACATAATTGTAAAATACTTCTCTTAGACGGTGAAACGCCCACTGAACAAACCATGTAATGGGAGTTTTTACGAGCTACAACTACTGTACCCCCTGTTACAGAAAAATATAGACAACATATAATTGTACTCGCGTGAGGTTAATATTAAGTATTGTTCAATATATTTATTTGATTTATTCTGCGTAAAATGTCAAAACCAATGGATTATGTCACCACACAAATATATATAGGCCCATATAAATATATATATATATAACCTATATATATATATATAACCTATATATATATAAAACCTATATATATATATATATATATAAACTTCGCGAAACATGACATCACATTAAAATGGTGATCAATTTATAGCTAAAGTCATTTTAGCATTTTTTGTAACGTAACGTAAAATCGAAAAAAAAGCGAACAATTGTTATTTAGTATCAAATGAAATTAATTCGAATATTAATACAAAAAATACATATTTGTCATAAATACTATCACATATTTTATTTTTGACTAGTTTTTTTGATCACCGCGTCCTATTACCTGTTCAGCTTTAATGCGTTTACAATAAATTATAATTATCATACATGCGTCTAACCTGAAAAGGTAGGACGCGGTGATTTAAAAAAAAGTGGATATTTAACATGAATTTTTTGAATGAGTTGATTATTTTATAATCACAAAAAAATATATTGAAAAATGACATAACCATCAATTCATCGTTGTGAATATTACTAATTTTTACTTTATCGCTATCTTACAGGTAGAGAAAGTATTGTGATCGTCAAAAAAAAATCTAACTCAAGACTTTGATGAATCTTGACGTTTAGTGACTCCCCGAAGCCAAAATGTCGTTTTTGACTTTCTGTCCGTCTGTCTGTACCCCCAACTAGTGCCTAAACTATTTTACCAACTTGGTTAAAACTTGGTATCTAGGGTTTTCATAGGGTTTCCCCAAGGAGTTTTTGAAATTGGATATCTAACCCTAAAATTAAGGGTAATTTACTGAAGGGCAAAAAGCGAAAAAGTCAATTTTCTCAAAATCGGCTCTAACAATTTTGATTAAATTTCATTTCTAAACATTTATAAATATTCCAAACAAAATGGCCTTACTCAATATTTCGGCAAAATGATTTTAAGGGCTCCGGTATGATGCGTAAATTATCTTTTTTTATATAATATATCCTAAACTATTTGAGATATGAATTACTTATCGCTACAAATATGTAGGTCTCTTTATAATACAAATATTAAAAAAAAAACTATTTTTGTAAAACAAATCAATTTCAAGCTATACGTAAGTATATATATTTTTTAACTTTTCGAACACAAAAGGTAAAAGTATTGCGACCGCAAAAGAAAATCTAAGCTGAAATTTTGATGGATATCGACGTCTCAAGACCCCCCAAAACCTAAAAATTGGTCTTTGCAATGACTTCTGTCTGTGTGTCTATTTAAACCTAAAATTAAGAGTAGTGTATGAAAGGACAAAAGGAGGAAAATCGATTTTCTCAAAATCGACTCTAAGGATTTTGATTAAAATTTGTATCTAGGTGTTGATTAAGATTATAAATAAACTGGTTATTTTCATTTTACCATTAAAATGAATTTTAGGGTACTTTACAGAAGCAGAAACTTCCGTATCTCCACATATATTTGAGATATTATTAACTTATCATTGCAAAATCGTAGTACTATTAGAAATAAAAACCTTTTATATGAAATATATTTCATAAATCCAACAGTTTCTGAGATATTGGCAAATATATTAATACAACTTTGTGAGCTTTAGTTGTAAAGAGATACTACTTAAGTTTTAACGCAATAATTCTCCAATGCCATAGAGTAGATAAATATAAGTAAGTCTCTAAAAGTTTATGCTGTTTTTCCTTAAACCTCTTAGGAGAAATGTTTGTACAACAATGATCTATATCCATTTTAGACTCAATAGTCAATATTTACATTTTTTGTTGGTCAACATTTATAAATTAGGAATTTAATAGCAATGCGATGGCATGAAGCTTTTCAACACCTAATAAAATGTCGAAAATTTTAACAGGAAGTAGAAATTTTAATACGAAGTGTTGATCCTTGTGGACTCAACATTTATCTTTTTTTACCGGTTCAAACATACAAATGAGGACATTAATTCTTTAAAATCAAAATTATAAAATTTAAAACCGGGACTCAACAAAAATAAGTTTTACATAAATATAGTGCAATTTATGCTTGTATTTGCTAGTGTATATTATTTCGTTTCACATATATTACGAGTTTTCAGTAAATATCTCCATTTTCAAACAATAAAGCGAGAAAGTCCATGCGGAGTTCCATACCATTTTTTTTTTTTTGTGATGCTGGGAATTGAATCTAATATCTTAAATTCATTTCTTTAAATAATTTTATTTTAAAATTGTTATTTAATAATTATTTTATGCAAGAAATACGTTTTTGAGAATTAATTCCTATTTAATTTGATAACTTGAGGTTAGAATCGAAGCATTGTTTCATCTTGATATTAGAAATGTGTCCGAATCATTGAACCCTCGGACCATGAATAATATTCATAATTAGTGAAAGTGTGTGTCAAGTTGGGACTATATATATATATATATATATATATATAAACGGCCCATTAGAGCCTTAGCTAGTGCAACATAGATTTAAGACAAACTTAACTGTATTTAAGTGACCTGGCGGTCTAGGGGTAAGGTGGCAGACTTCTGTGCTGGCGGCCGGGGTTCAATCCTTGGTCCCGGCACAGATTTATCTGATTACCAAACCCTTCCTTCACCTCTGACAAGANTTCGGATTCCACGTTAAACTGTAGGTCCTCCATTTCATCTCACAATCACCCTACCATTACACATTAGCGTAAGGGCGTATAACCCCAACGGGTAGTAAGACGTGGTGATAATAATAATAATAATAATAATAATAACTATATTTACTGTATCTACTAGACTCAGTTGCGTAACTAGAGTGAGGCAGGTAGGGCACGTGGCCTGTGCACAAACTTCATTAACAATAATAGAGGTCTCAATTTTTTAACAGTAATAATTTATTTTATTTCTATTATTTTGTAACCAGTGTTAAAACTAGTAACCACTTTGAGTACCAATATTAAGAATTCAGTCAAAATTTAAATAGCCGTTTCCAAGGGGTGCCATTTTATTTGTCCTAGGGCGCCATCAACTCTATTTACGCCTTTGCCTAGACTATTAATTTACCATTTAGTTAAAAATTGCTACATATTGGAAAAGAATCAGAACTAGGAGTGGAAGGCGACGGGTGAGGAGGGATCATGCCCAATTTGGGAAAGTTAAACTCTCAGACCTACGGTCTATTTTTTCTTCTTAAGATTTTGATTCAAGGTTGATACTCACGATTTGATGCTCAAATAGAGAACCAAGATCCTTGTATAAAATCAAATTAGTAATGTTATATTAACAAAGGTCTCTGGTCTTTTCGCTATCATAAATTCACTTTCAAGGTGCTCTATATTTATTAGAGCAGAGTGTACATGAATATTTCAATTGCTAGGTACGCCTGATGTTTACCCTCAAAGCCATGCGGGTGCCCTCAGAAACATAGATATTCTGCACATCGATTGTTTTGACTTTCTCTTGACTCTTTGGAGAGAGAAGTATTGTGATCGTCAAAAAAAAAAGAGTACTTGATAATTTGATAAAAATGTCGACGTTTCATGACCCCGTGTGGTTTTCACGATGCCGTCTGTCTGTGTGACTGTATCTAGGCCTCGGGCCAAAAATATTTTACTGATCGAGCTAAAAATTGGTATCTAGGGTTTCTATAAGGTTCCTTTCAGGAGTTTTACTAATTAGATATCAAACCATAACATTAAGTGTAGTTTACTTTAGCGCAAAAATAGAAAAAATATATATAGATATTTTTTAAATCTGCTCTAAAGATTTTTATTACATTTTTTTTTATCAAGGTACGGTTTAACATTACAATCAAAATAGCAACTCTAAGTTGCCCGTGAAAATTGCTTAAGCTTAACTATTCAATTTTGATAATACCTCCACAACAATTTGAGATACTAAAGGATTATCATTGTAAGTTTGTAGTATTATTAAAAATGTAAATCTTTCATATGGAATATGTATTTATAAAATCAATAGTTTCTGAGTTACAAGCAAATATATATTTTTTAATAAGATCTTTAAAATATGAAATTTATTTTTATGCTTTTTGGTGGACAGAGACGTTCCCCATTTCTAAGTGTTTTTGTAACAGTGTGTATTATTTAATTTAGGCTCAATTATGACGTGTTTATGCAACAATGTATATTATTTCGTTTAAAAAATCTTACTAGTTTTTAGTAAATGTCTCTATTTTGAGATAAAAGAGAGGGAACGTTTGTTCGGTGCACCGTATCATATATTTTATAAATGTTTTATTGTTGAGATGTGACATTTCATCTTCATGTAGTTCAAATGCGTTTTTTATCTAATAGACTTGCTTTAATAAACTCTTAAAATCATACGTGGGTCAGCTTTATGACCCTCTGGCTTCATTCTACAAAAAGATTGGTACGATTCTTGTGAAAGGGGGCCTTGTTAATCGATATCAACAAAGCGTATAATCTGAACGCGTAGTAAGACGTAGTGCAAAAACAAATCAAGCATTTATTTAAGTTCTTTTTCTTGGCGTCACGTTCTGCTATCCGTCCGGGCTATCTGCATTTAATCATACTAACTGAATATGTATAAAAAAAGGTAGAAATTAAGATGACTAATCGAATTTGCATGGAGAGAGAGTGGAAAAATATTTCGGGAAAAACCTCAAGTCCTAGTACACCCGACTGGAATTAAAACCGTGACCACCTAATTACGCAGAAAACCAGACTTGACGAGCTTGATGTTTAGTCTGCTATCCCAGCTATGAGAGTATTAATCTTCCTTGATCTTTATGTAGTCCCAAAAGTTAGGTGTGCAGTTTTGTGCTTGACTTTGACTCGAGAGGTTAGTGCTCGATTCCAGTCTGGGTACCGTTTGTAGATTTACTTATTGTCCGCCCTTCTTTTTATGTCCCCTTAAGTTAAATAATTTAGGTCACTTTCACCCACTATGGGCACTAAAAAGAGCGAATAAAAATAGATCTACCCCCAAGTGAACTGATATATTTACTAAGATTTTTAAAGCATTTTGGGAAGGTCGATGCGTTGAACTTATATTCAATAGATCTTAAATATATTAAACAACATAAAAAACCTAAATCAAATAAATAAAAAATGGAATTTCATTAACTTACTGATTTTGGAACTGCCATATTCCACACCTTGTAACGATTATATTTTACACACTCCTTTTGATCAATTAATAAAGATAATCAGATCTACTCCAACGTAGTAATAATATTCGAAATGTATTTTATTTACATTATATTTCTCACTAAATATCTACGTTATATAACATCCTTTTGTCTCTTTCTATAATCCACCCAAACAAGGACAGGGAGCGAAATACAAGGGATGATTGGAAAATGTTGTTCGAACATTCTAGAAGCAAAAACCTTCGTAAACAGCCCTGTTGGAAAAAAAGGGATGAGAAGACTCGCATAGTAGTCACCGAGAAGTTAAGAGCTACGTTCGTCGAGAGAAAACTTAAAAAAAATATGTAAATCAAATTGAAGTCAGGACCATAATTATTCTGAGCTGGCCACTATATTGGATCAATCTTGATCTAATCACATCATAATCCTCCCAGTTCCCTAAGAAGTGTAATAGCAGCGAGTGTGATATCGGCTAACATATTCACCCTGTTCATTACAGCGATAATGCTGAATAAACACTTCATTGAATTTACATAAGTGATTTTAACCACATAATCACCTCAACTAATCGGTATAATATCTAAGCTTGTGAATAGTGAGCTAGAACAATAGGCCGGTACATGCAACGCGAGAATAACATCACAAAAGTGCTACCTTCCACGGGGCATGAACCGCGAACAGAAACACTACGACTACCAACGTGTAGCCACGAGAAGTAATATTAAAGACTCTTGTAAATAATAAGAAGATG
This sequence comes from Timema douglasi, assembly GCA_901482245.1. Lineage (NCBI taxonomy): Eukaryota > Metazoa > Arthropoda > Insecta > Phasmatodea > Timematidae > Timema > Timema douglasi. The sequence goes on from CABEEJ010001949.1 coordinate 103,884, forward strand.
TCTTATGACGGAAAAGAATATATATATATATATATATAAAACTTATTACCATATTTGTCCTAAAATCTAAACTTTAATTACATTATTTCTAAATTTGCCACGAACGAATTTTTTTAAATCAGATTTAATTTAATTTGAAAATAATTTGTTATTAGTATACGTAAGGTTCCGTGGGATTTGCAGCCGTAGGTTTTGCGGCCATCGAAAAATATGTAGGGAGTTTAAGGTCGCCAAAATATTTGCAGAGGGTATGCAGCAACCAAAAATTTTGCAGGGCTAGGGGGGAAGGGTTGGAGCCACTGAAAAATGATGAAAGGGGTCTGCGGCAGTCGCCAGGGCAGTGGTTGCCAGCCTTTATGTTAGCGAGGGTGCATCTGAATTTCTGAACTTTTTCATGAGGCGCATATATTTATTATTTTTATACATAGCTAGGTTAATATAACTAATTTATTTTGGCAATACATTAAGTCACATTATCTTACAACGAAAATATTAATTAGTGAAACTTTCAGAAAAACAATATTTCAATATGTGATGTTTAATGTAATGATTTTAACTTTATTTCACTGATTACATTTTTAAAGTCCGGCTCATAATTTGACACAGCATTTTATTATTTAGTACCGCGTCTTACTATCCGTTCGGGTTATACGCTTTAAGTACTAATTACGCTAATGGATTGGAAATTGGGAAGGTTGAATTGGAGGAAGTGAACCCGCATTTACGTGGAGGGAGAGTGGAAAATCATTCAGGAACCCTCCCCCCCCCCAGTTCACCCGACCGAGATTCGAACCTCGATCTCCCCGTCCTCAGCGGTCGAGCTCAACATGACTCGCGCGTTAGCCAACTACGCCACCGAGGCGGATTTTGACACTGCAGTTCTTAAAAAGTCCCTTGGATTAGCATCTGAAAGGTGAGATCTATATTTTGCAGTATGAATAATGCTGATTCGCATAGAAAGAATTATCCCAAATATAATTTAATCTTCATCACTAAGCTAATCTTCAAAGGAAATTTAAAGTGGTTTACTAGTTTGCAAAAATTGTTGTCTGTCTGGAAAGCCTTGGGGGATAAGTTGATCTGTGTTTTCCGAAATCTCTGATTCCAATTATTTAACATTCGTATTGTACGTTTTATTAATATTTATATTTGGTGGACGCTGTGTTGGCGACCTGTGGTCTAGAGGGGCTGTGGCCATCATAAACACTGTCGTGAGTGCAATGTAACCTAATCTAACTTATTCAATAAAATCTAGTAATCCGCATTTAAGGGATGTGGCAGGAGTATGGACTGCAAGCATAACCCTTTATTAAATCTCTATCGCCCGTAAGTATCACCAGCAACAAAACTCACAGCCACCATTTTCATATCCTTACATGTTTACTGCCTTTTAGTTGTAAACTTATTATTGGGCGTACTATTATAATAGAAGATGACAAAGTGATAAGTGACTGTAAATATGTGACTGTAAATTGCAAATACAAATTATTATTTTTTCTTCTCTTTTTTTAACAGCCCGTTCTGGTTATACGTGTATATACTAATTACGCTAATGGTTTTAGAGATTGGGAAGGTTAAATTTAAAGGAAGTGTACCCGAATTTGCGCTGAGAGAGAGAGAGGAAAATCCATCTTGTAAAAACCACCCTCAGTACATCCGATTGAGATTCGAACCTCAATCTCCCCGTCATCGGCAGTCTAGTCTACTACAAGAGGAGCATGTTAGACCATGCGGCCACCAAAACGGATAATTAAGTGTTGACGTATGTAAATAAAATAAAAAGCTGAGAACAACTAGTCTAAATTTACAAATGAAGTAAAATTTGGCAAGTTATTCAAAATAAGATTTCAAGATAAAGTCTCCATATGGCCCATAGTTTTTAAAAGTTAACAAGTAAAGTAAAAAGTTCTAGAGTAAAAAAAAAAAGAGGGTTGAACAAGTTAAAGGAGTTTGAAAGAAGAGCACACACACACACACACACATACACACAAGTTGTGTCTCACCCCGTTTGACCAGTGCGCCGCTGGAGTGGACCACCGTGAGTGCTACCAGGAGAACAACAGACCAGGACGTATCCATGGCGACCAAAAGAGGCCACCAAACAAAACAACACCGCGCGTTGCTCCTTGTTGTCGCTCGGGTTGATCACCGCGCACTGCGGGGTCTTCTTCCTCCGCTGTATCTCCCCAACACCCCACCCCTCCTTCTAACCACCTCTCCCACACCACCTTCACCACGCGGGGCCGCTTTGGGAACTGTTCACTAACATTACTATTTAGATCAGTTAGGGCAGTTTCAAGTAAAGATGGCCATTTTCTTTTTTTGGGGGGAAGGGGGGGGGATTTTCGGGTACAGTCACTCTAAATGCATTGATGAAAGACGGAGAAGATAAGATGTCATTTAATTGGTACTTTAGTTAACTTTAGTCAGGTTTTTTATATTCGTGTTATTGGACAGTGTTGAGAGATATATATATATTTATGAGCCCATATATCACCGCATTTCTTAGCCCTGATATACTAATATTGATATGCACAGTAAAATAAGTATAAAACAATGGCTAAAGGGTTTATTTTGTGCAATTTAAATGGCAAATATCTTATCCGACTTCCACCAGTGTATATTTACATGTATATAATTTTGAGAAAATTTTATGTAGGTATTTAAAACATTTGAGATAAATTTTTAAGATTGAAGGAGTAGGCAAAGCTAGGGTGATAAATATCTAAAATCACTAGAATAATACCAGAATAATTTTGTACCCAATTTTATTCACGATTTATTAAACAATTTAATGCGATTTGAAATATATATTGACTAGATAAAAATATTTTAAGCGGTTCGGTTGATAAAAAGTGTAAATGTGAAATCTGGTAACAATGCACACCATCATAGACAGTGACGAGTATTTATAGATCGTTATTAATTTTTTCTTAACATAATAAAATATTTAATTAATTTATAAAAATCAATTTTACACAACTAATTTATCTAATTCATTATCAAATCGTTGCTCACTATTATTTAATATATATTTATATAATTAAATAGATGGGACGGTACATGAAAGTAGTGAACTAGCCAACAACCCACTTCGGTGGCCGCATGGTCTAAGGCGCTACTCTCCTAAAATACTAGACTGCCTATGGCAGGGAGAGCGAGGCTCAAATCTCGGTTGAGTATACTGAGAGTAGTTTTTCTATAACGGTTTTCCACCCAAATGTCGATTCACTTACTCTAAATATAGCCTTCCTAATCCCTAAAACCATTAACGTACAACCCGAACGGGTAGTAAGATGTGGTGGTAAAAAGAACTAACCTACGCACAGGTACAGTTAATTCATAAGTTAAGAAACATGTCACAATAAGTGAGAAATACTCGTTCTTAACTATGATGATGTGCGTTGTTGCCAGATTTAATATTTAAACTTTATAGCACCTGACCTGATTCAAACCAGCTTTATTTAATCTATATAAATCTAAAATTTCATAAATCTATCCAATAAATTGGGGACCAAATTATCCCGGTACATAAGTCTTATTTCAAGGACAGTTCTCAAAAATCAGGTATGGATGGTTTCAATGGTTACGGTTGCCGACCCCTCATTCTTTAACAGTTACATCAATTACATACAGCAAGAGTTTATTTATTATTGTTTAAATTAACAAATACAATTTTTTTTCCTAGTCGTACTAGTGACGCTTATAAAACTAATTACTTGACTTATTGAAGGAAGTTTTTTTTTATTATTTTGATTTAAACACTACTTCATGCATAGTTATCTTTCTTTATAGCTTAGATGTAAATCTACAAAAATCAATTTACATTTAATAGCTCAATAAAAACCTTTACGATCTTTAGATGTCACTTATGTAAAAATTTATTTGCAGCTTAAGCGCAAAAAAATATGGAGGAAAACATTATAAAGAATTAAAAAAATTGTATTTGAATGAGGTAGTGCGAAACTTGAGTTCGTTTTAAAGATCACACTCTTTATAACAGGTACGACACTTTGGTTCATTCGGTAGCGTGTCCTTCTACCGAGATAAAGGTCCCGGGTTAGATTTCCGGCGTGGCAAAATAAAACTTTAGTGAGATGTGAATTTCCTCTTTCATAGTAATGAATTAACGGCCGGGGGCTAGATATTGTGTCGGATCTAGATTTAAGTTAGTTTATAAGTCGTGTGCTGATAATATAATCAATCTTTTTTTATCTCCCATTTATTCGTGATATTTAAAATACACCTTCTAAACAAACTGATTATATCAGTACAGGAGAATTTATATGAGCAAGCGCGAAGGAGCTCACCAATTTGACCAGAAAGGTATTTTCACATAGGCCTATCTTTTAGGGTTCTTTGTAATGCCACAATTGGCGAGGAATAAACGGTTTTACTTCCGCTCTGAAGGCATTAGTTGTGATACGGATTTTTATCGCTCAAGAAGAATCCATCGATCCTGGCTGGGTTTGAACCCACTAACATCGGGTGCTCAGGAGAGCATTTTGCCTACGCCAAGACTACCAAGGTTGACTTTAATCAGTCGGTATTGAAAGTGCACGTTAAATACCTCAAATAAATTTTTAAAAAATAATGATATCAGGTTAAAACTAGATTAACTTGGAGCAAAAAAAGCTTGTCATTGCCAAATTACCCTCTTGTACCCTTATTAAATATCCCCGAGGATACGTGTATTACAGGTTGAAAACCACCGAGTTAGGGGCTTCTCAACGATTCTGATTCTATACACTAGCCTTGTTATGTAGGCGCTTGACACGTCTGAGTTACCATTGCTTGGGACCTCCTGATTAGAACGTATCTCCGAAATGTCCTTACTTTGCATATTTTGTTTTTACTATGCAGCCGTATTGAACCACCAAATTGAATTACATTAGGGTAATAAGGATGAAGAAATTAGAATATAGAGGAAATGTATCCACGTTTTCTTGGTGGAGGGATTGGGAGAACATTCAGGGAAAATAACACCCTCGATAACTCCTCCCAGGATTCGAACACTAATCCTCCCTTCGTCTACGAACCAGGCTAAAAGAGTTGGACAGTTAGTCCTCGTAACCACCTATGTGGGCTCGTTGTTTATTCAATCTCCAATTAAATTCCTCTGACCTGGTTTCAAACAAGTAACCCTTGGAGGCCCTCAAAAAGGCGGTAAGCTGACGCTAAGAGATGCTTTTCACCAATAGAGCTTTATTATCACATTTAACTATGTGAAACCCACTTCGGTGACCGAATGGTCTAAGGTGCTACTCTCGCAATAGACTAGATTGCCGATGACGGGGAGATGTGGTTCGATCCCGGTTAGGTATACTGAGGGTGGTTTTTTCTAAATGGTTTACGACTCTCTATCTCTTTCTCGCCACGTGAATTTGGGTACACTTCCTCTAAACTCAACCCTTCTCATCCCTAATTGATTAGCTTAGTTAGTACATAAAAGTATAACCCTAATGGTTAGTAAGACACGGTGAAAAAAAATAGGTGAAAAATTAATTATAAACGTATTTTAAAAATTGGCAACCCTTATTAAAATAATACTAATTATTTATTAAATGATTTGTAAGTATCCTATCCACTATTTTAATATAATCAGTAAATTTCAGGACACCTTTGACATATATTCAAGAACTGTTGAATAGAACTAATCTCTTAAGTTCCTACCAATATTTTATTTCATTTGGCCAAAAAAGTTTTGTTATATAAAAAAAAGACAAAGAACATTTACCTTAACTCGCATTCCATACATCACCACCTTAACCCAACCTCGTTGTTCATAAATTAATTATTCAGAGCACTACACTTTGATGAAATTTGTGGTTCGTGCGTAGTCGTCTATCTAATATCCTGATATATCGGCCCTGAGATGGGTTTTTAAGGACAACATCCATACTTTCTCTTGGAAAGAGTATGATTGACCGGTTAGGGCAATCTCCTATTTGAGATGCCTGGTCTCGTTTGGGTTCAGGGTCTACTGGGTCCCTGTCATGTGTGTTACCACCTCACCCTCAATCACGTGGGTCATAATCGTAAACTTGTCGGTAACGCTGGTGGCTAGTTTTCCGTCATGACATCGCATCATCGTCATCACCTGAAGAAAATGTCTTCAACTTAGAATCCTTATTTATTCCCATGGCTGCCAGTGAGAAGTGAATGCATCATTAACTGGTGAAGAATACGTCACGATTTATTGTCCCCACGGGGGAGATTCGTCTGTGGCGTGGCGTGGAGGGTTACCAAAGCTATTATAATTAGTTTTTTTTTTACCATTTCATCTTACTACCTTTTTAGATAATACGCATACACGATAATTACTCTAATGGGGTAGGGATAAGGAAGGATGCATCTACGGGGAAGGAGAGTGGGAAACCAGTTAGGGGGAAAAAATCACCCTTATTAGACAACACCCAAGGTTCGAACCCTAATCTCCACGTCATCAATAGGCCAGTCTAACACCATAATGATGCCTTAGACTATTCGGCCACTGAAGCGTATCAGAGTTAGTTGAAACCGTACCTGTGATATGTTCGCACCACTCAGTTGAACATTCATTGAACGGGTATTAAGAGAAATACATTCTCAGTAGAGGTATGTAGCAGAGCTTATTTTTGATTGGTCAAATGGGACATAATACAGTAATAACTTCTTTTTTTTTTACTAAAACATCTATGTTATGCTCAGCAAGTCCATACGAAATAACGAGGCTGATTGAAACAGTTGGAGGAGCGGAGTATAAGGTGCGTTATTTCTTTTCTATTTTGGTACAAATCAACTCTACTCCACTACATCCTATGTTTCGTTCAGCCCCGTTCTTGAAAACAGATTTTTGTACCAGTAAAATATAAGCTTAGACATAAGTAAAATGGCCCAATTTATTTTGTGCAACTTGTCTTAAATCATCCGTGCGATCGACCTAGAATTAAACCCCAATGTCCCTGTCACCTATGATCCCATCCATTGAGAGAACAGTACGTTACCATAAAACCACAAGTGAAGGACCAATTAGGCTACGTATTAGGTTTTCATTCAATATTAGCAACTGTTGGTTGTATTTTTCAAAATCCATGTTTGTGTCTAAATACATACTGAATTGCAACGCCGTATTAGCAAGAAAGGTGTTTGTTTTTTGTTATTCGTTGACTATCCCTAAGGGGATAAAGTTTGGCTACTCTTTCTCTGCTTTGGTAACGTCCTAACATAAATAAAACTGCTCAAGATTCAATACGAAACACATTTTATTACGTGGGATTGTCTGAGGAAGACATCTAAAGGGGAAGGTAAAAAGCAATTATAATGATATAAAAAAGTTGTTAATGGAATTGACCGTAGTTAAAAATAACAACCAAAGATTCAATTTCATGATCACTTCCAGTTACAGACATAACCTTAGTCAATATAATTGTAGTGAGACTGGTCGTGGACTCCGTTCTGAACAACACATACACATACAATCCAATTTTCAAAAAATGAGACTATTAGAAAATACAAACATATTTTTTTGCGATCAACTATGTAACATTTTACTATAATATTATTTTATAGGTATTTATATTATCTATAAAAATGACAGCTCCATATCCTATGACTTGTATGAATACCTCACAGTCATGGGTATATAGAAGGAAGGTTTATGGGGTTCAGAACCCCCACAATCCCCCTCCCCAAAATTTTCTGAAGTGTTTAATATGAAGCTTAAGAATAGTCTTGTATCAAACTTCAAATAACTAATAGAGGCATTCACTTTTCAAAACTTTTCAAGGAAAAGACCACTCCCAGTAGCTTCTTACGGCATTTAATTTTCAAAAAAAATCCCAGGCGAATATCACTTTAAATGTCTTCTAGAAGAATCCGATTTAAAAATATACACATCCTTAGGGGGCCACTACAACTATACATAAGATATTTTAAAAACAATCAAAGGAAAACCACCCATATTAGCTTCTAAAAGCATTCAATTCTCGGACATGTGTTTGGGGAAGACCACTTTCAATAAGTTCTAGTCGGTGACCTGGCGGTCTAGGGGTAAGGTGTCAGACTTCTATGCTGGTGGCCGGGGTTCAATCCTTGGTCCCGGCAAAGATTTATCTGATTACCAAACCCTTCCTTCACCTCTGACAAGACATCTTGTGAATGTGGGGAATGCCAGGCCTCCACCGTTAAACTGTAGGTCCTCCATTTCATCTCACAATCACCCTAGCATTACACATTAGCGTAAGTGCGTATAACCCGAACGGGTAGTAAGACGCGGTGCTAATAATAATAATAATAAGTTCTAGTCCAAAAAAATTACAGGAAAGGACCATTCTAAATAGCTTCTAAGGGCTTAAAATTTTAAAAATCTGCCGATGGAAAAC
>CABEEJ010001949.1:112320-129452 GCA_901482245.1 Timema douglasi
AAAAAAAAAAAAAAAATCAGGTGAAATACACTTTAAATAGCTTCTAGGTGTATTAAAGTGTTTAAAAAATATATAGATAGGGACCATTTTAAATAGATTATAGGAAATCTTAAAATAACTTTTAGAGGAATTCAATTTTAAAAAATTTGCCTAGGCAGACTACACCAAATAACCTCTATACGTATCCAAATTTCAAATTTTTTAAGGGATATTACTATTCTAAATAGCTTTTTAAAATAGTACTATTTTCAAAAAAATTCTAAGCGATGACCACTTCAAGAAGCATACAATTTTCTAACAAACTGAGGAGAACAGGGTAAAAAGATCCTAAAAAACTTTTGTTAATTTCACCTCCTCCCTTATCCTCTCACACGAATAAAGTTCCACCATTATTGTATAAAGTAACAATGTGCTTATTTTCTAGGGTTTGATAGTAATTCTTAACATCATGTCATAAACTTACGATCTTGAACCTCTTCACCCCCTTCCCCCAAACTAAATTCTCCCTACGCCCATGCTTACAGTATATCTTGTAACCTTTTAGATATCAAATTAGGCTTTGCCTATTAAATTTGTACTGTACAACACAATCTTACCTCAGTGTAAATATAATAAAAAGGTGTGAAATATTATTCTAGACATAAACAACTGGTGTAAAACTATTTTTAAACGCAACATTATTGTTAATACAACAAACTATTCATATTTTAATCTTATTTGCATACTAAAATACGCTAACTATCTAGTGACTAGTTGAGCATATACATTTAAGGTAGCACGATGAGTTTAATGAGGTTTAAGGAAACGCATCAGCATTCGCTTAGAGAAAGTTAAAGGATCTCAATTGTAAATTAAGCAAGCGTTTTGATTTTGTTCGTGGTTGAATTTAGTACTAATAATACACACACACACTGTCTGAACTGGGTGTGCTATCCATGCACGAGCTACAAACTATCTTAAACTGTTTCAAAGAACTTAATATTACACATTCATTATTAACACCAGAAAATATTATATTTGTGTTTGGTGCCAGGCCCGTAAATAATTAGTATAAATTCCTTCAATAGCTTGAAACTCGGTGTACCAGTAAATCACACATGGTCATAAATTCTTGTAATAAAAACGCAGAATTTATGGAGAAGCGAACAAAATCATGCCTCAAGCTTAGCTAGTAAAACGCGCGTATGGAACAAAATAAAAATTAGTATTGGTAAATATATAATACTATATAATTTTATAAATTACCCGCTGCCACGTGATCTAACGCTATACACTTGTAGTAAGGCTAGACTCCCGATGATGCAGAGATCAAGGTTCAAATCTCGGCCGGGTGTACTGAGGGTGGTTTTACAAAATGGTTTACCACTCTCCTTCCACGCAAGTTCTCCTTTTATATAACCTTCCTAATCCCTAAAAGCATTAGAGCACTTAGTACATAAGCGTATAGCCCAAACGGATAGTAAGACGCGGTGATAAAAATAACTATACATTGATGTTAAATGTGAGCCTGGCCTTAGTGCTAGTAAGTTTATAAAGGTAAATGGCGTTAATACAATGTATTTTTGTGCGTCACGAATAAAAATCAACGGTTAGGTTAATTTTGTATTTATTAGAGTCATTATAAAAAAATATGTATAATTCCTACACCCACCATGTTATTGGAATTGTAAATTATATTATGACTCGCTCTAATATTACCTGGGCCCATCCGAGATAAGAACTTCATTTCTCAATACAAGTGAAATGTTTGGTTGCGCTTTACTTACACACCAGAATGATAGAAATTGTCTACTCTTCTCCGCGTTCCTATAACAGCGTCTGAAACTAGGAAAAAACCAAGCAAGCACTCTTTACATATTTCCAACATGATCCTAACCGTATTGTAAATTAAATCAGCCAGTTTTAATACATTAGCAATATATAGTCGTACATTCTTTCTAGATTAGATATCAATTTTAAGCAATAGCTCTATGTCAATTTTCAAAAATTACCCAACATTAAACCATTCTTTATTTGAGGGCTTCAATCAAAATACCCCAAGGATGGATATAATTCTTTTAGGGTTATGGAGCACAGAGAACGTGAGACACATCAAAATCTCGAGGTCGGAATTTTTCACAGTCATAATTTTTTTTTCTTTTTATTAGAAAGTAAAAAATAAAATAAATAAAAACAAGACAATATTCACAAGCTAGCTCCACTAAGTCAACTATATTTTGTTCCACAAGTGCGTCCCAATTTTCATAGATAGAGCCAATACTAATAAAATTGTAAATATTTTTAGTGTTATTTTTATTAATAATACATAGAAAATGTGACATCATATCACTCGACTTGAAAAGCGATTTAGTATCGTTTCTGTCAGACAAGACTCTTTCTATGAAAATTGGACTGTGAAATGGGGTAATGAAACAAAGTTATATAAATATGCTGTTTCTACTGCTCGATAAAAACTTTAATTATAAAATTTCCTGCTTGTACAAGTGACAGGTAGGTGGTCCACGTGTGCGTTTAAAGATTATCAAATGGTCCGCTATTAGTAGAAGTTTGAGAAATACTGACTTAAACCATGGGACTACTGAGGGGGGTAAAATATTATAGATACAAAACACCTGTACCATATTAAAAGCAAGCAAAAAAATTAAAATGACCATATCAATGGTTGCATATCATTATTATTATTATTATTATTATTATTATTATTATTATTATTATTATTATTATTATTATTATTATTATTAGCACCGCGTCCTACTACCCGTTCGGGTTATAAGCACTTACGCTAATGTGAATTGGTAGGGTGATTGTGAGATGAAATGAAGGACCTACAGTTTAACGTGGAATTCGAACCACGGTGGAGGCCTGGCATTCCCCACATTCACAAGATGCCTTGTCAGAGGTGAAGGAAGGGTTTGGTAATCAGATAAATCTTTGCCGCGGTTGCATATCAAAATATATAAAAATGTATTAGTAATGAAATAGGCCTATAGTTAATCACACACTATAGGCTTATATAATAACACTGGATTACAATAGGTGGGATTTTGGGGGCTCAAACCCCCTCCAAAATAGTTTCAAAATAATTCAAATAACTATTTATATTGGTGCTAAAGTTTCTTGGATTATCATGCTACTATACAATGTACTTTAAGATGACATTCCGAAGGAATATTTGTTTAAATATAGAAAAATGACACCAGGACAGGGATTTCAACCCTTCCCTTTCAGCTTTACGTCATTTTTGTATATATTTATACAAACAATAAAATTTTGTTAATTTGATTATAAGCCAAATGTTCAGAGTTTTAATCTTTAAACGGGCACATTTTTTAACATCATCTCGGTTTGTCAGAGTCCCTCTGAATGAACAATAAAGGCATACAGAATGCTGCTATAAACTTGGGCTCTACATGCAGATTATGTAATTAAAGCTATATAAATACAGTTTTATTTGTTTTACTTAAAATAACAATTTTCATTTGTTTTTGTTTTTGGTGCCTTTAAACGTTTAAGAGCCATTTCTTAAGTCATAAAACTTGTGATCTTGAAGCGCTAATTCCGAGTTACACAGTACTAGGAAAGACGTCCTTTTCTTAACGTTGTTTACACATTTTAATGCCTTGGCAGGTTGTTAGCGGTTTAACCTCAATTATTTTATGACATACACAAAAACCAGTATTCAGATAAATATTTTTCAAACTTGACTCTAGGGAGCAATCTCAATTTTACATTTAGTTTTTATCCTGTTGAATGAATGTATTGAGTTAACAATAAAATTAATATTATATAACGCAACATTTATTAAATATGGGAATTATAATAAATAGCTCCAGCATTTGTTTGAAGAGAAGATGTGAAATGATGGATTCCTTTATAATATGGTATGTGAAAATTCATGATCCCTGTAAAATAAAGTATTTAATTAATTTATAATTTGCACAGTTCATTATTAATTAAGAGTTTGTTATAAAAATAAATGTTACGACTAAATCCTACAGACTTTCTCATATATACATTTAGAATTTTCAAACATCATTACTCAATAAGCTATTCTAAAGCGTAACTATAATTGGAAGTAAATATTATTATTTATAATGTAATACACCTTATTATCTAAGAAACAATTTTGAACATAATCGTAAGGATTATTTTTTGAAAAACTTCAAATAAAATAATTGTGATCTGTTAACAACACCCCCCTCCTTTTTTGTTTTTAGAAAAACCACACTAATCCTTATTTATTATATATAGTACTCCCAAGATACTATTCTGAACAAGACTCTTAAAGTGATTTTTGAAAAATCTCGAATTTTAGAAAATCAGTAGAATATAATCTAATTTCCTACAAATAAGTATGCAATAATATTTATTTTGTAAAACATTCCTCATATATCCAATTTAAACCAAATCGAAACAACAAGTTTTTTTAAACAATGTGAATTAAAAAAATCATCTATTAGTTACCCTTAATTTGGGAGCTAGTATCAAAATCACAATTTGGCCTCAAGGTATTACAATATATTATATAACATCAAAACATCAAATTTGAACGAATTCTATTTCAGCTTTAAGACAGGCAGACAAACAGATATAAGGACTAACAGAATTGTAACACTAACTTTTATTTAGTTCGGGGACATACAGAAAGTCAAGAATAATCATAATATCACGATTGAAAAAATAAAATCACGATTATAATACTCGTTTTATGTGAAAAAGTAAAATATTTATATTTAATCATGAGGTGACTAAATTAGGTCAGGGATGATAAAAGTAGTTTTTTCCCCCCCGTCAGCTTAATCGGCGTTTATTTACCAGTTGTAATCTAATCAGTGTGCTCTTTTGTATGATTAAACACCCCAATCACTTGGCTACGGAGATGAGGGCTCACCTAACTACATACTAGTTTATTTGTGATACAATGTTACTAACGACTTACTTAAAGTTAGTAATAATAAGCACTAAGCGAAACCACACAGGCGGAGAGACAGGAGGAATAAAAGACTGGTAGGCATATTTTAGCACCTCATCTTACTACACATTAGGATTATACACTCATGTACTAATTACGTTGATGATTTAGGAACGAGGAAGGTGGAATATATAAGAAGTGTACTCGAATTTGCGTGGAGTGAGAGTAGAAACCATTTTGGAAGGACCAACTCTCAGTAAATCCAACGGGGATTGAACCACGATCTACTTGTCATCGGCATTATAGTCTATAGTGAGAGTAGCGCCTTAGACCATACATCCACCGAAGTGACTGGTAGGTTGTTCAGCTTGTCAGTTGTGCATTGAACTCTTGCCTATCAAGCCAATATTGACATATTTGAGGTGGTAGGGGTAAAATCAAAGTAGCCCTCATAAATTTAAATGGGTTTCATTCACTATTCAAACGTTTATAAAATCCTGAAATCTAGCTATAAAAATAAATTAGGTCAAGGTCCTTGGCTTTAAAAGAAACTTGTAATTAAAGAAGTAAGCTACCAGAAATCACTGCTAACATATTTTTTTCATAAAATAAGAGTTGTCATGTTTTTGCTCCAACCCCCTCATTTTGTCGCCAGTGAATTGGCTAGTATCTTATCACAGTGTTTCTCCAGATATGTATTTAATTTGTTTTTGGTACCCTCAGTCTTACCACCTGACCAGGTTGTCTTAGATGTTGTTTATGTTTTTTTATTTGTCTTATCATCTGTCTAGGCTGTTTGCGTATTTACATTAATGGCTTTGGTTTGAGTAAAATATAGCTAATTTTATAGGTAATTACCCACACTTACGTTTAGGGATTATTGGAAACCATTTAATAAAAAGATACCACTGTGAATCCAGTACCTGGAACCAAACCTTCCCGTCACCATCAAATCAGACAAATACGAGATTGATACCTTTGTCAGCGTGTCCACTGGTGTGGGGACGGTGATATTTGTACCCAATTATTTTGAATCAAAGTTAGTACATTGCTTATAACTATAAACAACTATACTTTTTCTTGATTATCAGTGATCCTATAACCCGCATCGATTGATGCACAGACTAAACGTAAATCTCGTATAGTCTGGTTTGCTTGTGATGGAGAGGTCAGGTTTCAAATCCCGGCTGGGTGTACTGGGGGAGTTTTTTATTCAAAATTGTTTCCCACTTTATTTTCACGCAAATGGAAAGATTTAACTTATTTCTACCTTCCTTTTCTCTGACTAGTACATTAGTGTAATTGAATAGTTTTGAACGGCAAGTAAGATGATTTTATTTGTTGAATAAATTGGTCTTATATCTAAGGTTTGAAATTTTCAAATTAAAAATAATACACGTCTTCAAGTATTTTCATGAACCACATACAATCTTTTTAGAACCACGTCTTACTACCCACTCGGGCTATACGCCTATATACTAATTATACTAATGGGTTAAGGGATGAGGAAGGTTGAATTCAGAGGTTTAGAGGAAGTGTGTCCGCATTAGCGTTGAATGAGAGTGGGGAACCATTTAGGGAAAACCACCCTTAATACACCCGACCCGTATTGGATCATCAAGATCTCCCTATCTTCATGAGTCTAGTTTTTTGCGATAGTGACGCCTTAGACCATGCAGCCGCCAAGGTGGGTATCACACAAGATTAAAGACCATATACTTTTTTTGTGTGAATACAAACATGACTAACCAATATATAAATAACTGATTTACCAACGAATACTGAACAATTTGTGCTGAATTAGACGAGTTGCAGTTACGTTAAACGACGAGATATCAGATATACTACAGAGAAAGAAAATTAGGTTCTTATAAAAACAAATTTGAGTGGTTTTAACATTTTCCCAGCAACTAATCACATTGCCCATTCGGGTTATACACGTATGTACTATTTACGGTCAACCTCAGTGTTCTTAGGGTAAAGTGCTTGCCTCAGGACCCGATGTTCAAACCCAGCCGGAATCAACGGATTGTTCTTGAACCATAAAAATCCGTAACACAACTTCCTTCGGAATGGAAGTAAAGCCGTTGATCCCATGTTGACTGTGGCATGTAAAAAAACCCTGAAAGGTATGTGAAAATACCTTCCCTGAATAATTAGTAAGCTCTTTCACACTCATTCATAAAAAATTTCGTGTTCTCGGTTCAAAAAGTGTACGTTAAATACCCCAAATAAATAAATATTATTTACATTATTGATATTAGTGTTTAGGAGAGCAATATCTAGTTGAAGTGTACCCGCATTTGCGTGGAGGGAGATTGGAAGACTATTTCGGAAAAACCCACCCTCAGTACCCCTGATTGAGATTCGAACCTCGATCTTCCCGTTATCAGCAGCCTGGTCTACTGCGAGAGTAGCGCGTTAGACCATGCGGCCGCCGAAGCGGGTTTGTTTTAACTGGTTCTTTTTGTTTAACTTTTTTTCTTACGAACACACACAAAGTGCTTGAAGCAACACTCTAGATGACTAATATAATTATTTTAGTATGTACCGGTACCTGTTTGTTCGTGGAGAGCACTCTTCTAAGCACAGGTGCGGTGGTCCACATCTGTTTCCATTCACACGGTCGCGGTCGCGTTCACTTTTGGTTTGAGGCAATGTCATAGCCAAAATAAGGGGAGGGGTCTACCTATGTTTCCGTATTTATGTTCCTCCTTTACTTCTCCGCCCACCAACCCTCCGACTGTGTTTCGCTAACCATTCGGACTATCAGTATATTTACTATACTGAGTTAGAAATGAAAAAGGAAGAATTTAAGAGGAAACGTATTCATATTTGCTTGAAAGAAAAGTGGGAGCCCGTTCAGAGGAAAATATCCTCAAAAAATTCGACTGGGATTCGAACCTTGATTTTCCCGTCGTCGGAAATCCAGTTCAACACGAAAAAGACGTGTTAGATAAAGCGACCACTAATGTGAGTCAAACCAAAATGGTTAGCCTATTTAATATGTTTATATGTTTATTCTTAATCTTGAGTACTTAAACCACACTTTCTAAACAAACCAATTACATCAGTACGACTTTAAATTAATACACTCAAGGTGAGAATGTATGAAACGAGAGGAAAATGTAGTATTTTTTCGGTTTTTATATCAAAGTTTTTTTGGTCAAACCCGCCTCGGTGGCGTAGTTGGCTAACGCGCTTGTCGTGTTGAGCTCGACCGCTGAGGACGAGGAGATCGAGGTTCGAATCTCGGTCGGGTGAACAGTGCTGGTTTTTCCAAAATGGTTTTCCCACTCTCCCTCCACGCAAATGGGGGTTCACTTCCTCTAATTAAACCTCCCAAATACCTAATCAATTAGAGTAATTAGTACTTAAAGCGTATAACCCGAACGGGTAGTAGGACGCGGTGCTAAATATTATTATTATTTTTGGTCAAAATAAATAAAATAATTCTCCAGTATAAACATAAAGTTTAATTTTCTTCACGTGACGACATTAACAGTTGTTGAATATTTGTCAAGGGTACTCTGGAATTTAATGACAATTTTTTCTCATTAAAAAATTTGTCATCTAATGCCGCTATGCTCACGGCATGTATTAAATAACTTTTAGTTTTAATGATATCACCATGTAAAAAAATATTGGCCTCCATATTTATATTGGAGCAATATTTTATTTATTTTAACCAAAAATATGTTGATATAAAAGCTACACAATCGGTTCTGGCACCAAGATATTTAATATTTGGTTAGCAAGACGATCCAACATCTTATTTCAGTCAATAGTATGTCTACCTACTGAGATAAGGGTCCCGGGTTCGATTATCGTCATTACCGAAATATGTATCATTGGTGAAATGTAGGTTTACCCTTTCTCATTGATAAACTAACGGTTGGGGATTGGATGTTGTGCCTGTTCTAATCTTAAGTTAGATTATAAGGCATATGAAGCTACGACAGGGCTAGCAAGCCGGTAGTGGAAAATGTATAACGTGAATAAATAAATTGTACGGTACACCGCACAAACTTTCTCCCGCTTTTATCTTGAATTAGGCATTTACTAAAAACTCTTTTGTTTTGTGAAACGAAATAATATGTATGTTTATTTTTGTAGAAAAACTACACCAAAGAACATAAATGAAACATTATACACTGTTAATTACATACTCTATGGTCTTATGAACTAGAAACATTGTTACAGAAAAAAGGAGAGAAGAGAACCTTCTTAATCCACCAAAGAGCATAAGAATCTAATTCATTTTCAAAAACCTGAATTAAAGAGTATATATATATATATATATTTACTTATAGCTCAGAAACTATTGGTTTTATAAAAATATATTTCAAATAAAAGATTTTTATCTTTAACAGTACTACAACTTTACAATGATAAGTTATTTCATATCTCAAATAATCGCGGAGAAATTATGAAAATTGGAATGAAAATTGGAATGAAAATTGGAATGAAAATTGGAATGAAAATTCCGCGTTTAAAGTAAAAGTACCCTCAAAGTCATTTTCTGGAGAAAATGAAAGTTTCCATCTTGTTTATAATGATAAATAATGTCCAGCTATAAAATGTAATCAAAATCGTTAAAGCGAATTTAAAGGAAAAATATTTTTTCTCTTTTTACCCTTCAGTTCACTAGCCTTAATTTTAGGGTTAGATATCTAATGCTAAAAATCCCTCGGGGTACTTGATGAAAACACCAGATACCAAGTTTTAGCCCAATCGGTAAATGGTTTCGGCTCCATCCTGAGGTACAGAGATACATACGGCATTGCAAGAACAACTTTTTGAGTTTCAGGGGGTCATAAATAAGGATGTGAAAAAAGTATAGATACTTTGCTAATATCGATATTTTCCTTTCGATACGAGTATTTTTTTACTGATTTTGGTACTCACACTCGGGTATCGGATCGGTATCGAAAGAAACAAAATTTTTGTTATCTTCACTCATTTTCTGTATGACAAGCAAGAAGAACTCTAACGGGTATGGTAAAACCATTTATAATATCCATAATAAAATACTATATTTTATTCTTTTCAAGTTCCAACACAAAACATAGACGTGATTGATTAAGTATGGTAAAGTCAATTTAATCTTCAGTGTTTAAATAAATAATAAAATACAATTATGATTAAACATTTGAAATTATTATTATTACTAGATAAAAAAAATATTTCCAGATTATAATTTCGATACCGATACATTCTGTTATCGATACTTTTCTTTCAATATTAATACTGTATCGATATTTTTAATGAATACAGTATCGATACTTTTCTCTCGATACCACGTTTCTAGTCATGAAACGTCGACATTTATCAAAATCTCGGGTCCATTTTTTTTTTACGATAACATTACTTTCTCGCTGAGATGTTGAGAGAAGGTAAAAACTGACTTAAGCCATAGGCTTAAAACAGTAATGGATGTAAAGTAAAGGTTAGCAAGACGAATCATATATGCCAACATCGGTGGTCTTGGCGTAAAGTGCTCGCCTCAAGACCCGATGTTCTTGGGTTTAGACCCAACTGGAGTCAACGGATTTTTTGAGCGATGAACATCTGTGACAAAACTTCCTTTGGAGGGGAAGTAAAACAGTAAGTCCCATGTCAATTGTGACATATAAAAGAACCCTAGCAAGTATTCGATAATCCCTTTCCCAGAAAATTGATATGCTCTTTCGCTCTCACTCACATGCCGTTCGGCTGTTGCCCGACATAGAGCTACCAACTTGACAGTTTCGCCAAACTAGGCTGTCTATGAAAGGGATGATTGTGCTTTGTGAGTTACAGGCAGCAGTCGCTAGCCCTTATCCTCATGATATGAAAGTGAAACAATGAATAGGTGAAACCATTGAATGGTGCTGCAATAAAATACAAAGTTATAAAATTAGTACCCTTTGAGTGAAAATAGTGGTGATTGTGAATGAGGTTTTGGAAGGATTTTATTTTCTTAGGATGAGGAAGGTTGGTTTTTAGGAATGATCGATTGTGAGTAATGGCGTAACGGCTCTCACTCATATACATTCTCGCGTGCTGATATATATTCAGTCGGTTCAGAAAGTACACCTCGAATAAACAAATAAATAAAATAACCGTACATAAAAACTAGGCCAGCTGATAGGCTTATCTCCGACAAGTGCAATTTCTGATTTCACGTGAGATTTGTTCCCTGTTATTTTTGTATATATTTTCAGAATGTTCAAAACTGGAGATAGCGTGATTTGTGTCCATGTCTCTGCCAGGCTATAAGAGTTTTTTTCCCCCAATTTTCTGTTTTTTCTCATTAAGATATGATGCATGCTCCACAGGCCAAAATTAAAACTGAAACCATTCACGTGATCACAGTGAGCCATCCCCTCTGCAAAAATAAATAAAATCAGATTTGAGAATTTTATGGGGTAGCTACGACACTTAAGTAATCGGTGTTCAAAGTTTCAGCTTTTTACCTTATTGAGATATTTGATAAACACAGGCCAGACAAACAGACACCCCATGGATTTTTATATAATTACATATCAGGGCTGTACAACTTGAAGTTAGCTAAGCGCCTCATTTTATATTTCTAGACAGTGTGCGGGCTACATGCGTGGAAATTAGACCTCTACAGTATTAATTTGTTTTTCATATAACTAATATATTCCTTCAAATGTATTATAATAATTGATAAACAGTACAGTGCAGCAAATAAGGCATATAATAAATTCTATATAATTTCAGTCTGATCATTTTTAAGGAAAACCTGGATGACATTTTTTCTAATGTGTCCCGGGCCACAAAATATGCTTCCGAGCAATGGGTGCCCACAGTAAAGGGCAAGGGGAGGCACTTCCCTTCCCCTTTGGGATTATATTTTCTTTGAAAAGAAAACATTGTTAATATTTTTGTAATCTTCTACTGCCTCTGAAACTAGTCGAAGACGTGAAGTAATCTAAAATTATATTCTTTGAATTTCAAGCTATTGGTAAACTCCCGTTATACGCAATTTTTAAAAGAGTTTTGACCTAGTCTCTCGCGTGATTAAATGTGTACCATTCGCGGAAATCAGGATGTATGGATTTATACGGCATCGTTTATATATTCCATGAAATATATTAACGCATGCGTCTTGTAATTATGGAGATGTGTTTTGTCACGAATTCATGGTACGTAATTATTGTAAAATATAAGTGTTCTCGCACGGCAAAGTTTATCCTTGCCCAATGCGTAGGAACCGAGCGAAATATAATAGTAAAGACTAAAAAAAATACAATTAAATAAATAATATACGTATTTAGTTTGAGAATTCAACGTAATCTTGGCTGTCGCCTGGGGGTCTCAGAGTCGTAAGACCAGAATTTTACTTAGTTCATGGACGTGAATGTTGGGGTTCAAATCCTGAGAAAAGGGCTGCACTGTGGATTTTCAACATGTGATTTTCCCATCTTTCTTCCTATATGTGCTTCCTTAAAGATTGCCCCCTTATCACCTCCTACCACCCCCTCCTACCACCCCCTCCTACCACCCCCTCCTCACCTCCTGTTGTTTGAATTTTATAAACATTAGGTCATAGCAATACTTTACTTAGAAACTAGTTTATTTTCCCTGCGATTTGTATTTATAAAATACAAATACATTTTGTGACTAAAATTTCCTTAAAAAATATATTTAATTTTTTTATTTTATAGGTAGATTTAATCATTTTTTAAAAACCTGCTTCGCTAGTCGCATTGTCTAAGGCGTCAGTCTCGTGTTTGAATAGACTGGCGATGAAAGAAATATTGGGGCTCGAATCCCTGTCGATTGTACTGTACTTATTTCACTTAACGTAATTATTACAGTATATATGTGTATAGCTTAAACTGGCAGTAAGACTCGTCGCTGAAAAATAAACTCTTCTCACAAGCTTTAAGTTCCTTCCTATGAAATTAGGACTTTAGCTTAAACTCATACTAAATAATAAACCTAGAGCAAAGAATCGTATTATCTTATTAACATGATCAAACTTAGATAAAATATATTTATATATTTAGCTGCCACATATAATCTAACTAGATTTCCTGCATCCATAAATAGCCACTGAAACATTTGAATAGATCATAAATGTTAGTAAATAAATGACGTTAACAGGTCATAATAATACCAGCATCGGTGGCTTTGAGAAATAAACGTTAAGCTTATAATATATTTCGTTCGAATGAATTGAAAAATTACATCTGTACACAGGAATCGAACCCGGGATCTTTGAATTAGTGCCTTAATGTTCTACCATTGAACTATCCAGGTATCGTCCTGTGTTCAGGGTCATTCTTCACTTATATTTTAAGGCAGAGTCTGTAATGAACGTGTGATGGTTCCTGGATAGCTCAGTGGTAGAACATTGATGCGCTAAGCTAAAGGTTCCGGATTCAACTCCCGTGTCCAGGTGTCATTTTTCAATTCATTCTATTATGAATCAGTTACGGCTGTTCTCCGTAGCTATAATCATTCTTCCCTCAAACTTCGTCTTTCGTGTACTTAATTGTATACCGTTACTTTCTTCCATCTTTATATATTATGGTTTGCTGGTGATGGTAGGTAGGGTCTCAATACTTGGCTGGGTATACTACAGATTGAGGTTTTATTTTATCTCTCCTAATTTGTTTTTCAAATCCCCTACACGCAAATTTAGGCATATTTATTCTCAATTATGCCTTGTTAATTTCTAACGAATGTGTATAAATAAATCCAGATGCTATAGTAATGATTCCTTCACCTCTGAAAATACATCTTGTGAATGTGGGGAATGCCAGGCCTCCACCGTGGTTCGGATTCCACGTTAAACTGTAGGTCACATTTCATCTCACAATCACCCTACCATTACACATTAGCGTAAGTGCGTATAACCCGAACGGGTAGTAAGACACGGTGCTAATAGTAGTATAGTAATGATTTGTCATCCATACTTCATATAAAAAAAACAGCTACAACAGTGAAAGCTCCTTTATTCGGGCTAAATGGGACCGGGACTAACGAAAATCAGGATAGTTCGGAAATTATAGGTAAAATGCATTGAAAAAATATATATTAATACAGCTAGCCATTTATTTTCACAAAAATAAATGTACAAAACACTTGGAACGTGTTACAACCACTGTTCACCCATAAAAAATGAATGACAATGTTTGTTGTGGCCATTTTTTAATGGAGGACGCGGTCATACAGATGTTTAAACGCTGTTATCAATGCGAAATTTCAGTCAAAGTAAACCAGAAATCCGGATTAATGAGGGCCGGATAAACGAGTTTCCACTATAATACCTATTATGTGGAGCTATTATCTAAACTCAGCTATGAGGTACGGAAACTGTATATTGCATTGTATAAGTAAATAATTTAGAGGTATTAAAACGTTCGCTGTGTTTTCTTACTTACTCTATGATGTTAAGGTTCATGGGTTCAAACCGAGCCGGGGTCGATGGATTTTTCCTGAGTGATAACAATCCGGATAACAACTTCCTTTGGGGTGGCAATAGAACCATCGGTCCCATGTCAATTTTGGCATCTAGAAGAATCCTAGAAATTACGCGAAAATACCTTTCTCAGCAAAAATTGATAGGCTCTTTCACTCTCACTCAGAGAAATTCGTGTGTGTTGAGATAAATAGTCGGTTAAGAAAGTGCACGTTAAATACCTCAAATAAATAAACACTTAATTAAAATATGTGTATTGAATTTTCTAACCCAATAGGTAAGAATAACAAATTACACTTAAAGAAGCTTATTAGTCAAAATATTACATCAATTTCTTAAGGTGAAATAATACATTTCAAGCCCCTCTAGTAAGACTAGGGAGAAAGGTTTTAATTAAATAATTAGTTATTAGAATTCAACTCTTGGTGTATTCGAGCTAAGTGTTTACGAAAGAGGCGTTACACAACGATTCATATATAAAATAAAATATTCAAGACCAATTTCTTAATTATTTGAGAGATAAGAATTGAGAAGTGTGACTTTAAAAAAATCCTCCCTTTTTTTCTAGTTATTATGGGAAAAGAATTGTTTTTAGCCAAAATTAAATAAGACATTTCTTCAGTTGATAAGTTCCGTTTATTTTTCTTCTCTTAGTAATCTTAAATGTTTCTTTAAAATTTCTCATGAGCATAGTGGAGTTTGAAGAGGTCTTTTTAAACGAAGAGAAACAATCTTGATCAAATAATTATACGTTGCCCATGAAAAATATTTAAGAAATATTAAGGTCAGCATGTGTAGAGAACTCAATTAAATGTATCTACCTAAGCAATAAAAATATATATTTTAAAAAGCCAAAAATAAATTTGCCTTGATAACGTCAAAAAATTTACTTTAACTCGTGATAAAAGGTCAGTTTTTTTGCAGGTTTTTTTGCCAAAATACAAAAATATTGCTACACAGAATTTAATTTTCTTCACATGGTGATATCAACAGTTGTTGAATATATGTTATGAGCATAGCGATATCAGACGAAAAGTCTTTTTTAATTAAGAAAAAAAGTTTGTCATTAAATTCCAGGATAGCCTTAATAGATATTCAAGAACGGTTGATATCACCATGAGAAGAAAATTAAGTTATGTTCTACTATAGCAATATTTGATTTATTTTGCAAAAAAAAATAAAAAAATATCAAAACTACAGAAAACACTGCCCTTAGCTCACGTTCCTTACAGCCCAAAGATTTTCTTCTAGTTTCGTAACTTCTGGTGTGTGTGTGGGCACACGCCCAGTACCTTGCAGTGCGTTGCGGTAAGTCACCGGTCCAAAAGAGAGTGTAGAGTAGGTGCCACCAGGGGCACTGCCCTCCAAGTCTCACCCACACGCCTAGACGTACGGGGGAATGACTATACCACTTACGAGACAAGCTCTTGTTTACAGAACGTTTTATCTTCATAGGCTCAAAGGCTTATTCAGAATAAACTTTTACGTGCAAACACAACGACCAGACTTCACAACGGTTTAATTTACTACTCGATTACCTGCATCGGTGGTCACGTGGTCTAAACGCATCACTTCCATGCTAGACTGAATCGCCAGGGATGGGGAGATCAGAGTTTAAATCTCGGTCAGGTGTACAGTAGCCCTATGGCTTCTTTGGTGCTGACTGACAGCTGACAGCTGACTTCTGACAGTCAATATTTTGGTATATACCTAAATTTTGAATGTCAGAAATGACAGCTGCTAAACACATGTTTTTTGCAAATCATATGGTTCGGCGTAAGGATACGTAATTTGATCTGGTAACTTTTTAAAGCTATCAATCAACACCAAAGAAGCCATGGATCTACTGTACTTAGGATAATTTTTCCTGGATGGTTTCCCACTCAATCATTCTCTTTCTCTCCGAGTAAATGCGGGTACATTTCCTCCAAAATGCTACCTTACTTATACCTAGCAGATTAACTTATTTAAGATGAAAAGGAGGTGGTTGCGAGTTAAGGTCAGTATTTTTGAAGTTTTTATAAGAAACAACTTTTTTTGAAAAAATAAAATCCAGTAGATACCCTTAGTTTAATTTTCTACACACGTTAATCTCAACAGTTGTTGAATACCTGTCATGAGCTCAGAAATATTTGTTGTGAATTTGATTAAAGGAAGTAAAAAGTCAGCTATTTTAGAAACGCGTCTACTACACATTTGGATTGTACTTTTAAGAACAAATTATGTTAGTATTTTATGGATAAAGAAGGTTGAATTTAGAGAAAGAGTAAGCGCATTTTTATGAAGGAAGAGTTGAAAACCATTTAGGAAAAACGCTCTCAGTACACCCAACCAGGACTCAATTCTCGACCTCCCCGTCATCGGCCATCTAGTCTGTTGCAAGAGTGACGCCTTAGACCATGCGGTCGCCGAATCAAGCTATAGTCCTGTTAAATTCCGTGACGCCTGCGACAAATATTTATGAACCGATGTGATCACTAGGCTATATGAATACAATTAAACTGAACGGATCTAATGGAGCAAAATTTTATATATTTTGGTCATTTTTTTTTTCTATTTAATTTTGCCTTTAACTCGCGTTCCTTTTAATTACACCTTAATAAATGAATATAGCACTAACGCTCCTAAAGATTCGTTTACACCATGCAGCCATTTTTAAAACTTCGTGTTTTTGATGTATTAAAACAGTGTTTTCATCATACTTCATACTAATATTATAAAGAGGAAAGATTTGATTTTTTGTTTGTTTGTTTGTTTGTTTGTTTGAAATGAATAGGCTCC
>CABEEJ010001950.1:16899-112270 GCA_901482245.1 Timema douglasi
CCCCCACTGGTAACGGATCTTAGCCAGCAAAGGACGCAGCCGGAACCTTTTAGCAGATACTATAAAGGTGTAGATTCCATTTAAGGGCAGAGGAAAAGCAAAATATTCTTTTGACGCACCATCAATTTTGCACAAACAATTAGAAAGAGCAAAACTAGATTCAGTAAAATCAACTCATAAGTAGTAGGCCTACATACTAATTTTCATTTTATACGACCATGAGAAAAAAATAATAATATTTTGAATAAAAGACTATGCAATCAAATGCACTAATTGATGAAATAATTTTATAAACAATTACATCTCAACTAATTACACTTTTAACAAACTGATTTGTAATATAATTCTTCTTGAATTAAAGACACATCACCTCCACAAATATTTGTAGAAACACAACGAGCATCACTCCCACCGAGAGAAAGACACATACCAGGTATCCCTTCCCCTTCCAACATCGACGCACACAACAAACCACGCCTCGTCCTCCGTAAAGACACACACAAAAAAAATAAATCAGACTGAACTCCTGGAGCAGTAGTACCTCACCAGATCAACGACATCTAAACTTAGCACCTCTTTCCCTCCCCCCTGTACCCTTGCCGGTGTGCTATGCTACCACCCTCAGATAGAAACACCCCTCTCACTCTTACATCGGACAGGAAAAAAAAAGACAACGAAAACCCTTTCCTTCCAGACAGACGGAAGTTGTCGGTATGTGTATATACAAACATACAAAAATTGAAAAAAAGCAATGAAAGGAAGAAACACAGTTAAACAAACGGAGAGCCGAATAATTGATGATTGAAATACTTGCAGAAAGTAAAAACTCCATTCTTACAAACTTTAGAAATATTAAACTATATAATAAAGTAAGTCTGGGTCTAGCTTTCAAGGCTGTGGAGTTGGTAAAAATGTTTACGACTCCGACTTCAAAATAAAATCTTATAATATTATAACAATATATGATAAATATATAATTTTACTTTAACACATGTTTTATTCTTTACAGCCAATATTT
Source organism: Timema douglasi (assembly GCA_901482245.1). Classification (NCBI taxonomy): domain Eukaryota; kingdom Metazoa; phylum Arthropoda; class Insecta; order Phasmatodea; family Timematidae; genus Timema; species Timema douglasi. The sequence continues at coordinate 17,918 of CABEEJ010001950.1, forward strand.
GGTATATGGATGGACAAATTTATCTAAATCTACAATCACAATGCAAAAAAAAGAAGCTTCACATAAAGTAATCTGTATTGGAGAGTTTTGCTACCATAAATTTGTTATTAATAATTAATATACTTTAGCCATTTTTGAAGGAGTTGGATGCAGACAGTAGAAAAATAGAGGAATCTGAGTCGAAGTCTTGGTGTACCGATCCCACAGCCCTGCTAGTTTAGTTTTCACGTCATTTCTAATTTCTTGTGTGTTTATAGTTTTAAGAACGAATGCTTATTTGTCTGATTGTAAGTATTCAGTACTCAGGGATGCCCTGATAGATCTACAATAGTGTTTAATATGTCATTTTAGTAGCACACATCTCCTCCACGAGTCAATGAAACCATAGCATCAACCCGTGTGTGTCCTGTTAAATATCAAACATTGATAGAAATGATGAAAAAACAACTTTTTTTTAAGTATCATAAATAATTGTGTAGCGTGCAATTTTTCTCAGCAGTTAATTATGTAGCCTGCTATTTTCCTCAGTAGTTAATTGTGTAACTTGCTATTTTCTTCAGTAGTTAATTGTGTAGTTTGCTATTTTCCTCAGTAGTTAAATGTGTAGCTTGCTCTTTTCCGCAGTAGTATTGTAGCATACTATTTTCCTCGGTAGTTAATTGTGTAGCCTGCAATTTTTCTCATTAGTTAATTGTGTAGCATCCAATTTTCTCGGTAGTTAATTGTGTAGCCTGCTATTTTCCTCAGTAGTTAATTGTGTAACTTGCTATTTTCTTCAGTAGTTAATTGTGTAACTTGATATTTTCTTCAGTAGTTAATTGTTTAATTTGCTATTTTCTTCAGTAGTTAATTGTTTAATTTGCTATTTTCTTCAGTAGTTAATTGTGCAGCATACTATTTTTCTCAGTGGTTAATTGTGTAGCCTGCTATTTTCCTCGATAGTTAATTGTGTTTTCTCATTAGTTAATTGTGTAACATCCAATTTTCTTAGAAGTTAATTGTGTATTCTGCAATTTTTCTCATTAGTTAATTGTGTAGCATCCAATTTAATTAGTAATTAACTGTGTAGCCTGCTATTTTCCTCAGTAGTTAAATGTGTACCCTACTTTTCCCCAGTAGTTAATTGTGTTACATACTATTTTTCTCAATAGTTAATTGTGTAGCTTGTTATTTTACTCAGTAGTTAATTGCGTAGCTTGTTATTTTTCTCAGTAGATAGTTGTGTAACAAAATGTGCTGATGGAGGTAATCAAACCACACACTTTAGGGCTATGTATACACGAAGGGTTGTGTTTCAAGCTTGTGAATAGCTCAAGTTGACTAAACAGTGACACCTTAAACCAAACGCTTGGGTTTTAAAATACAATATTAATTTTGCTACTACTATGATACCAAGTAAAATGATAATTGTTTCTGTGTCTGTTTACTTGTTTCAATGGAAGACATTTAGTTTTCTTCAACTGTAGACACAAGTGCTTACACTTTATATATATTTTTATTCCCCCCTCCTCGTAGTTCAATGTTTTTTTTTACCCTTCTATTTTTTCCCATTCCTTGAGCACATGTGAGGAGACTACACCAGATGTGAGCGGTGGTTGTACGTGAAGGGTGGGTGTCGTCAAGTCCAGCGTTCGCTGCCGTCGGTTCTACTCGGGGAGTGATTGTTCACAGTGCAATGACATCATGACTAGGGGTTTGTTTGAACTCTGAGAGGAGGCGAGGGGGTTAGCAGCGTGTGCAGAGGGTGCCCTTTCTTCAGGACACTTCAATTCAACAGTTGGAAATGTTTACACTTTCAATTTTATTCCAAATCTATCGAAGGATGTTTACATTGAAGGAATAAGTCCTATGAATTAAAAAACAAAATATATTTACAGATTATTATTCAAACATATGGATAAGAAGTTAATCGTTTTTACATAAACACACTGGCGTGGTAACAGGTACTATTATGGGTGTTGGAGGTATTTTTGGCGTAGTTACTTACTGATGTACAAGAATCAAGGGAGGAAAGGGAAAGTGAAATAGAATAATTTAGCTCTTGATTATTCTAATTTAAAAAAAATTATTAACGTAACTTGTATTAAAAGGCGTTTTCTTAGTGTTTTTTAGTCAATCTTTACCCAAACTTTTTAACATTTTAATATAATTATTGTTTTCAGATAGACCCTCTTAAATAACATTATTTTAAAAACAAATTTGGTCAAAACAAAACTTTTTTTTTAGCACCATGCCTTACTACCCGTTAGGGTTATACGCTTATGTACTAGTTATGCTAATGAGCTAGGAATTAAGAAGGCTATTTTTACATAAAATGTACCCACACTTGTTTGGAGGGAGAATGGAAAACCATTTGTGAAAAATCATCTTTAATATACCCGGCCATGATTCGAACCTCGATCTCCCCGTCAATGGGAGTCTAGTCTACTGCGAAAGTAGCACCTGTGGACTACGCGGCCGCTGAAGCGGATTTTTTCTCTCTTTTAAATTAATATTTTTTTATGGAAATAACTTGTGAAATAATACATTGTTACAAATCTTCGCTAATTAAATTTGTGCAATTAGGTCGCGCTGAAAACTAATTGTTTCAGAACTATAAAGCTTTATTGATTAAAGTGATTTATTAAAGTGATTTTTTTTTTATAAATCCTAGATATAAATTATCTTGTTCTGGAGTCTGGTTAGTATTTAATTGAAGCTATACAAACTGCCAAATTGTAATAATTTGTTTTACTTTTGAACCATTTTTGTAAATTTTGTGTGTAAAATATTTTATCACAACATATAACAGAACCTCAGGTTGACTGGCATTTGGTTAGCAAAAATTTTATTGTAGCCTTGTATTTTCAATGGTAAAGAAATATAATTATTTTAAGGTTAACATATTTTTTATTTAGCACTGCGTCTTACTACCCGTTCGGTATGTACGCTAAAGTCAACATTTGAATGATAATTATAATTACCAAATTTTTGGGGGTAAGAGTCATTATATTTTTAAGTTGCTCCCACTTACTCTGCAAAATAAGTCCTAACTTGACGATGAGAGGTTTGTACTCCAATCTTCAAAGCTATTGCAAATATTCGCAGAGCGTGGGCAAACAATAATAAGATGATAAATGATTAGGTCGTAGTTCCTTTAATTTTCTTATCTCACACTCAGCGCTTTGTTTAAGAATCACATTATCAACAAGCAAACATTGCCTACAAACGAAGATAAAAGAAGGAATTACCAAACACCGCCAGATGTGAAAAGATTAACATCGCAATACCTTAAGATTTGTTGGAGCACTCGCGTTCGGAAAAAAATATATATAATCTAAATCTGGAACACAAGTATTTGTGTAACGGCAACGTAAACTATAAGTCATGCGAGTTGGAAAGTGAAGTTAAGAGCGCTCTTAAAACAGGTAGGACCAACAGCATGATAGTTAAATATATATATATATATCAGCACTGCATCTTACTAACCTTTTGGGTTATAAGCTTATGTACTAATTAGGCTAATGAGTCAGGGATGATGAAAGCCGAATTTAGAGGAAGTGTACTCTGATTTGTGTGGAAAACCGTTTAGGAAAAACCACCCTAAGTACACCAGATCGGGATCAAACCACCATCTCCTCATCATCGGCAGTCTAGTCTATAGTAGACACCAGTGCCTTAAGCCATGCGGCCGCCGAAGCGGGTCATATTAAGTTAAAAATCAATTGTTAGGTACTGTAAAAGACTAATTTGAATGATTATTAATAAATAGGATTAGTGAGGTGTATGAGAGGTAGGTAATCCCATATTGACTCTAACATTGCCAGTTAAGTTTTAAACAATTCTATTCTATACTAGAGTATAAAAATTATAAGATTTAATATGGATTACGCTATTAATCTACCTATTGGTTTATACTGTAAATTAAAGAAGACCTTATAGGTATCTCAAAGAGGCAACTAGATGTGTAGACCTCCTATTTTCTTTTAGTTAGGCTTGAATGTTAAAAATCAGTTACCGTGCTTACACAGTGTGTCAGTATTTTATTAACAACAAATTCCGTGAATTTTCCAGGTTTTACATATGTGGTTTACATTTTCCCAGACACTTTAAAGATTAGTATAAAATAAAATAAATTTCATTTTACATAATATTGGCTAGTGTAGTCATCCTTGAAGCCAGGGTTTCTAATAAAAGCCGGGGTAAAAATAAACGTTGACAGTAGCCGAAGTCCTAACAATGGCCAGGCTGACTTAATTGTAGGTAGGACATAGGTATTGAAAGAATTTTTCATGGGTCTCACAATATGCAATTTGCCTAGTAGGCCTACCCTCCACTTCCTGTATTCAACTCCGGGCTAAGCTATCCTTGTAATTCCCGCACTTTACTTCGTGGAGGGGCCATGTTACTCACTTTTCGTTTTTATTTGTTTCAATTTCAATTGAAATGTTATCTAGGTTAGTTTGTTCCTAACCTAAGATCCAAAAGTAGCCGGGGTTTCAATTGTGGTTGGGTTGAAAAACAGTATGACAATGCACAGCCCATTATCTCAGGGACAAGAGAGGGAAGGGCAGTATGGCAATGCACAGCCCATTATCTCGGGGACAAGAGAGGGAAGGGCAGTATGGCAATGCGCAGCCCATTATCTCGGGGACAAGAGAGGGAAGGGCAGTATGGCAATGCACAGCCCATTATCTCAGGGAGAAGAGAGGGAAGGGCAGTATGACAATGCACAGCCCATATATCTCGGGGACAAGAGAGGGAAGGGCAGTATGGCAATGCACAGCCCATTATCTCATGGAGAAGAGAGGGAAGGGAAATACCGGTATAAGATGTGTGTTAAGATTAGTGTGATTAGTTATTTGGTTCACTTTTCTTAGCGTGCAAAGATATAACATACTTTTTAATCAGTTCACAAGCACTAGGGCTGTGCGGGTAAGCAAACTTCAAGTTAGAGTCGAGTTATTTAGTAGCTGCTCAAACTTGACAGTTTTTACAGAACTCGAAAAATTTGAATACAGTAACTTAACCTACCCTGATTTTTTTTTCTCTGAAAATTCAGGGTTTAATTAATTTGAATCAATTTTAAGATTTTATAGCAAATGGAGTCCGTCAATATTACTTTTTGTCTAATTTAAAAATAAGTATAATTACTCTTAAATAGGCTTATTCAATTTATTTACTAAAAATTTGAATATGTGTGATAAGCCTCTAATTTTTTTCACAAAGAAATTTAGTAACTTATAAAAACAACTATTTGTACTATGTGTTATGCAGTGGTCTATTAGATCTAAATTAATTTTTTCAAACTCAAAAAAAGAAATTTGTTACCATTCAAACTCGATGAAAACTCGATTGAAAGTGAAAAATGCCTAAGTACATGCAGATCCCTATGCCTACTAGAGTAATATTTAAGTTTTCTAATTAAAAAATAAATAAATCAAATTCCTGAGTTTTTTCCGTACAAAAGAAAGCTATATTTTTCAGGTGCGTGCCAAACCTGTCCCACTTATTAACCAAAGATATTATTTTCAAGGTCTGCATCAAACGTCCTGTCATTACGCTGTTTAGTAAGTCGACACACTCACCTCCTTGGCTATTTGGTCGAGAGCCTGGTCTTCTGCCGAGTGTTTGGTGGCGCCTCGTCGGCGTCCCGCTGACACCACCGTGTTGTCCATGCTTCAGGACGCGACAACACACGTCGTGTCTGAAATCAACAAGTGTTTCAGTGCTCAACATATAACTAACATTACACGAGTGTTTAACCTTTGATATAATTTGAATCAACCTGTCAATAAAATCTTGTTGGGGGGGTCTGTCCATAAACTATGTGTGCATATCAGGGAGAGGGGGGAGGGGGCGGCTATGCCTGATAAGAGGGGAAGGAAGAATCAGATATTGTGTGACGGTACATTACAACTAAGCATATAAGGCAGTGTTCTTTGTGTTAATAAACCCAACTGCACGCACCAATATACAAACAATGGTTAACTCATCGACTATGATCGTCAAGCTTAGCGAACACATTTTGATAAAATGGCTATATAGGATCTACAATTAAAAACACTATTTAAATGGCGAGCTTTGCATGATATTGTGACATAATATTAGAAGGGGGTTGACAAAATTGTGATAATGTGGGACAAGAGGGAAGGTGGTCAAAAAAACCAAAATTAGTAAAACATAATTTATGGACAGCCTATTATTATATGTGTGGGATGAAAAATGAGTTAACAGTGATTATTTTTTAAATATTTAATGTTTTAAGTGGAATTTGATAAAATGTTTTGGGGCAAGCTTAATGAGCTTTTTGCTAGGTAGACAAACACGAACACTTTAATTTACTTAGCTTGATAAAATGAATTTGATGAAAGGTTAATTAGATTAGGCCTAAATAGTTAGAAAGTTTGCTTTAATTGTGGGTGATAAATTATGTATGTAGTCTTGCTTACAACTGTTATTGTAACAAAAATCGAAATGAAATATCTTATCCCCTAGTATTAAATGTCATCCGCAAGCATACTATACCAATCGAGCGGCAGCCGCATAGTAAATTTAAACGAAACAAAAAAGGAGGCCTATCTATACTCTTTTCATTAAGGTGTGAGAGACAAAATAGTGATGTCATAATTTGACATTGCTACTTTAGAGTATTTGAGGTATGTGCTTACTTTTGAAATCGAATGGATAAAAAAAAAAAAAGAGTGAGGTTATGAAGGTGAAAAAACCTGTAGTTTTAAATAAATTTAACTATTGAGGTTTGCATAGTAATAATTTTAGTAAATATAACAGACACACCTATTATAATTTCCCGATTGTATTCTTTATGAACGAGAGAGGCCTTCGGTCTAATATTCGCCCCTCCCCCCCACCCTGGGAACCAAGCCCACCATTCAGGTAGGTAGATCTACAAAACGTGAAAACAAATAAGCCTGCCCTTTACATAAATACACACAAACACTCACAAATCACAGCATCCAAATCTTCCTTCATCCCATAGAATAGTACATTGTTTACGATACTCGATACAGCCAGAGAAATCATCTGCTAAAAATAATCAATTGCGAGGCGACCTTGTCTCTATGCTGGGCCTCTTCTTCAACATCAAAAATTAATATCGATACGGAAAAATAAGGACCATCACTTAACTCTTCTTGCGGGTAAAATTAAGTTCCTTTCTAACGCCAACATTTGTAAAATTGAAGCGAAGACTAGGATTATCACGCGAATACAAAAAATTGATACATTAACGACACATGTGGGCCATAATTTCTAATTTTTTCGCCCATTATCATAAATTAACTGGAGCTTACATTTTTTTACTAAAGATCGCAGCATAAACAAGACAGGTAACAAGTTCCATCTATAGTTGAAACTGAGAACTGAAAGATTGACCTTTAGGAAAAGTACGCGTTTATATTGGTAGCAATTATTATTGAATTATTGGATATAACAAAAATTTCAATATTGTCTACATTCATAGAAAAGGGATAAAATTACATTTGTCTAGTCGAATTAGAAAACATATTTGTCATTCCCGGCTTTAATGGTATTTGGGAGCGGGGGTGATGGAAGGGGACACTAATAGGGGCTAACGCCTAGGGCCTCCTTGAATCTGGGGGCTCCCACAAACTTATTTATAAATAAAGTAAAAAAAAGTAAAGTTTTCTGTTGTTTTCTATCCTCGGCGCCTCCAAATTTTCTTTGTTTGTGTTATTTTCTATACTTGGCTTCTAAATTTTCTGTGAAGCAGTGTCTGGATTCTGTAACAAGGTCAACTCAAGTCTTTTGAGGACAAATGAAGAGCTACTTGAATGGAAATATAAAGGCCTGGTCTAGAAAACTTAGAGACTGCTTGAGAATTAGTAATTGTGCTGACATGACACTATTTATCTGCATAGTGTCTTCGCCAACATATGGCGGCCACTCATTCGGTATGGCCTGATTTTGGGCTGGCGTGATGGAGGATTTTTTTTATCAATAAAAACAAACAAAACATACTCCTACATTTTTGTCCTAAACAAATATAATTTATTGTGATGACAATAGTTCATAACAATGAGCTTTTAACAGCTAGTTTTTTTAGTAAAAAAAGTATAGCCTAGTGTTGAAATTCTGGGGGAAAACAATACTTGTGAGGCCTTCAATATCTCACAGCCCCAGGGCCTCCACAGCTCAATTAAAATCCGGCCATGTGCATTGTCATTCTCTTGTTTTCGTGGGGTCAGTCTTGCCTCACACTTATAAGACAAATTTTGCAATGCTGGTTCGTCGATGTTGCCAGTAGCATCTTCTTACTCCAAAATACCACCTTCCGACATTTAACCAAAAGCGAGGAGATTTGGCAAAAGTTAAAGAGCGAGAGAGAATATAAAACTTTCCTCTATAAGGGCCGTCCTTAAATTATGTATGACTTTAACCATGATTTTCAACCACCCTTTACCCGCACATAAGCGGTCATAAGATTTTCCATCACTCCCCCCATCTTACATATGTTTTTATGATTAAGTTAGATTATTCTAATGGGTTAGTTATTTTTAGACATAAGGATTGGTAAAAAAAAAGCGAGTGATTAAATTTTGAAATTCTTTAATTGCTGTAAATAAATGGTATATAAGTGAAATGTTATAGTTAATATATTTATTTTCTGACAAAAAAATTTGATCTCACCACAAACATTGACATATTTTTTTTTACATAAGATAGATTCTGACTACTACCTGTAAAAAAATTGTTAGAAAATACTGAACCACCCCTACCCCCCACCATCCCCCTAAAAACACCCTTAATTCAAGGACAGCCCCTAAGACCTGAGGTTTCTCAGCTGGGGGAAAATAAGGGACATGTCCTCCACACAGTAATATGCTTATATGACACTCTTGAGAAATGTAAAAGAAACAATCCATGTTTGGTTTTATTTAGGGTCCCTATGTGTACATTTTTAATCGTCGATTAGGCACTATAGTTGAAAGATGGTGTAGAATGAGTTTAAGCAGCCAGGTCTAGATCGGCTGGAAGCTATTTTTAACAGATTGTCGCTCTTACTTATCCTACAGTCTTTTCAAAGTTTTGATCTGAGTCAACCAATTATTATTGTTTAAAATTATATATTTTAATTATTTGGTGTATACTTTATTTTAATATATATGGCTAGGGGCAAGGTGTCGGACTTATGTGCTGGGGTCCGGGGTTCATTCCTCGGTCCCAGCACAGATTTATCTGATTGCCAAACCCTTCCTTCACCTCTGACAAGACGTGTATTAATCACAACTTGTGAATGTGTGGAACGCCAGGCCTCTACCGTGGTTAGGATCCCACGTTAAACTGTAGGTCCTCCATTTCATCTCGTAATCACCCTACCATTACATATTAGCGTAAGTGCGGATAACCCAAACGGGTAGTAAGATGATAGTAATAATAATATGTACTTCGGTATTCGAATGATGATCTCTTGTATACAAATAAAAATAAAATGTATTATGTTAAGATTTGAATTAATGTTAAGAGATTCTCTCAAAGTCTAAATATTCATGATCATGACATGTACAAGGTGCGAACAAAATACAGAAATATATTTGATTGAAATACAGATTTATTTTTGTAATTCCACAATAACAGAGAATAATCTTGTGTTAACACAGAGTGAATCATAAAATGAACACTGTTTAGTAAAATACAATTAGAAAACCTTTTGCCAAAGATTTATTTGTCTATCCAATTATAGTTACAGTGTATTGATATGTAACAGCCACATATGTTTGATAACAATATTACACAATAAGATTTCATTAAATTATGAACACTCAAAGCACTTTGATATTGTTCTTGAAAAAGTGATATCAAAAACTTTTACTATAACTTTAAATACAAATACCATTACATAAATTATTATATAAATGAGAAATTCGAAATACATTTTATCAAATGACAAGAGTAGTGTAAGATTAAAACAGCCATATTTCAATATTCTATGGTAAAATATTTACAAGCTTATCAATGAACAGTTACAGGGTACACACTGCTTGCACCTTAATCACTTTAAAGGGTTGTAAATCTAAATTCAAAACCCAATTTTATTTATGTTGTGGGTAGAGTTACAAATAAAATGTTCTAACTCTATAAGGAAAACCTCTTTTCGCTTTACGAGGTAATTGTATTATATTTGGAAGAAGGTACAGGACAGGTGGATAGAAACATATAAAAGGGGGACAAACACAATATGGCCTTTACAATGAAAAGAAGAACACAGTTCACACTTTACACTGCTGCCAATGGACAAAGAGGTAATGGATGTCTCTTAAAGAAAATTGATCGTCACCGCCCAATCCACCGACCTAGGTTTCATTCTATCGGAACTCATCAGGGAGGAGTGTGAAACACGCAACGCAACTTCCTAAAAGAGAAAACCAAAAAACACAAAAGAGGAAAAAAAGGAAAATGGTAAAGAATAATAGAACACATAGATAGGAACAAATAAAAGGTATAACAAAAAGGACATGGATGCGAATATATAATGATATAACTCTATAAGGAAAACCTCTTTTCGCTTTACAAGGTAATTGTATTATATTATAAAATGTTCTGCATCTATGTAGTGTAAAGAGAGAAGTGTAAAGAGAGAAGTGTACTTGTTTCTACTAAGTTCTAACCGATCTTTAAAGGTTGACTTTCTTTCCCAATGGTTTTCAATCTTTTATATATCTAATAGATATGTTTAGTCATCACTAAGGTTCTATTAATTAGATAATAGATATCTTGAATCAAACCATACCAGAAAAAAACAACGATGGGGTTTTATGCCATTGCAAGTCCCAAAATGTGCTTAAAATATGTTAATATATTTTTAATAACAATATTTATTAATTATTACCACTGTGACTATAAAATAAGCCGCAATTTTTTTCCCTTTACGAATAATAGTTTTTTTAAATTTGAAATTAATAAAAAACCACTTTGCAGATGTTTTAGTCACCATGTTTCATTACCTGTTAGGGCTATAGAGCCTATGCATATGCACCCACATTTGAGTGGAAAGCCACTTAAGAAAAACTTGCTTCAGTGCACCCAACAGGAATTCTAGCCTTGAGCTACTAATCATTGGCAGTTCAGTATATTGCGAGATTGACTGTTTGACCTTTTAATATCTGTATTGTTCATGGATAACCTGTATAAAAAAAAAAGTGAAAAGGAGCTACCAAATGGCTTGAATATACAGGATGTTCCCGGGTTTGACAGGTAAACTTTTGGGAGTGGTAGTGGATCAAAAACGTATGAAATGCCTGTTAATGAACTTCAACCAATGCGACAAAAGATAACACAGACTTTCAAAGAAACAACAGTTGCACTATGTCTGTCAGCCACTCATGCTGTCATTGATAGGTGCAATGCTTGTCTCCGGGCTGGAGGCCGTCAATTTGAATACAATAAAATATTTTATTTAATACCTATCTATTTTGTTTTTATTTTGTTTTTTGCGCAAAAAGGAAGTGAAAACGAGTAGCTCTCCAAAATACATTTTGATTTAGTTTTTTGATCCACTATCACTTCCCAAAGTTTAGCCGTGTAGCCCGGATTGTATTTGTTTTTATTTACAGCTGGTGTTGTTTACTGGACCAGCAGGCTCTTTTAATCAAAATAGCTTTTCCTTTAGTTCTTATTTTTATTTAGTAGGAAAAAAAAAATCTGAAACTTTACCTCAGTCAGTAGCATGTATGTCAACTGAGCTAAGGGTCCTGGGTTCAATTTGTGACATGGCAGAAAAATTTAGCAAGGATGAAATGTGATAAAACTAACTGCTGGGGACTTGATGTTGTGTTTGTCTTAGTCTTAAGTTAGATTATAAGGCATATAAAGCTATTACAGGCCTAGCAAGCCGGTAGTGGAAAATATATGGCGTGAATAAAAAACCTTCCCAGGCCTCAGGTTGGATAAAGTAATGGATGTAAAGTGTAAAGTCAAGTCAAATATATGTTATTCCTACTTAAAAGATAATTTAACAATCTTCAAAGTTTATAAGACTAATGTATCTTGGAGTGGTAACGAAAGATAAATTTATCTCTTACCTAAAAATCTAACAAACACAGGTGACAGGATACTAATAATCTTGTTAGCTTATACAAATTCGCGTGTACTTAAGTTTTGGATATGTATTATAACAATCACATTTACAACCCTTTAGTGAGATTTTGACATAAGCAAAGTTAATCATATGCCCCCATTAAATCCATGAATTTATGAATGGAAATGGACAGTTCATAGAGAGTTGTAGAAGCTAAACTAAACTGCGAATTATTTTAAAGCAACCACGCCCACTTGAAGCACTGGTACCAACAGTTGAAATGCTTCCTGGATGTATGAGCTGCTGTTGCTCGCCTGAAAAAAATAATATGTATTCTCAATCATGTGTATCTAGTCGCTTCTTCTCAAACCTCTTACCCTATTCTTTACTACCAACTTTACAAAGCCCGTTATTCTAATCTTGAACATCAACAAAGGCTTCAAAATGTTACTTGATTATTTTTTTTCCCGCTGGATAAAAGATTTAAATGGAAGATAGTAGAGGAAATAGGGATCATAACGAAAAGAAGGAACACTTACAATATGGCTTTTACAGGGAAAAGTAGAACAAAGTTCACACTTCTGCCATCGGACGAAGAGGTGATGGTCGCACCTCAAAGATAATTGATCGTTACAGCCCAATCCCTCAACTCTTTATGAACTCGGCAGGAAGAAGTGTGAAATGTGCAATGAAACTTCATAAAAAAAAGGCGGAGGAGTGCGGGCGGGGGGGGGGGGGGGNGGGGGGGGGGGGGGGGGGGGGGGGGGGTGGTTGAAACACAAATGAGTGAAAACTGAACTCGCTAAAGGACACATAAATAGGAACATAGAAGGAAGGGTTAATATAAAGTACAAGCAACAGAAATGGAGAATGGATAAAAGAATAGTCACCTCGAGAAATATGTTGGTGATTAGAGCGTTGACTGAATCAGGGTTGGAAGGATCGGGCGGAATCGAATTCATCCGCTCGCAGAAACCTGATGCCATCGTGCTTACTTGGGTAGACAGAGCAGCTGTGACTCTGAAACAAGCAATGTCTCGTTTATTGATACTACCAACTTTACAAAGCGGGCATGTAAAACAATAGATCCGGTTGCACCCGACCGGGATCGAACCGTGATCTCCCTGTCTTCAGCATTTCAGTTGAACATGGTGGGTAGCACACACCGTATAATGTTTCCTCAGCGTCTGACTTAACCAAAGTTATGAGGGGTGAGGACATTGTCTGAGAGTCAAAACGGCTACTTAATTTTCTTTAAAGATGCATACAACAGTCATGTAATCACTTTTGATGGGAAATATCAATCTAAATAATAATATATATAATAATGATAATAGAAATATCTAATCAATTGACATAAAAAGTTTTTTAATTTTTTAAAACATATAGAAATTTACTGCAAGAAAAAGTTTTCACCCCAATTGTATGGAAAATATCTATCGATTTTGACCAAATTTGATAAGCTTACACACAAGTTTTACATTGAAGCATGGTAATTTTATAGTCTATGTCTTTCTTATCAATAACCTTTGTGTCAGGGGTGTTCATACTATCTACACATAACTAGCTATTTCATAATTTTATCCACACACACTATATAATAATAAATCCACTCCACAACTTTATACATTCAAAGTCCTTCATCAAAACTTCTGCAATGAACACACTTAAAATTATGTTTTTTATTTTTATTTTTGGTTGAATCCCGGCCACATGAACTGAGATGTTTTTCCTCATGATTGCTCATTCCCTCCACGCAAATGTGGGATCACTTTCTCTAAATTACCGTATTTCTTATCCACCCTACCCCCATCACCCCAGATACTTTATTTCTCCTTAGACTCACTGGAGTAAAGTGTCCGCCTCTAGCTTGGGGTCCCTCTCTTCCTTGACAAGCAGCATCTCGGCTATCTTGTGAAACTGCTCGACGGCGGCCGCAGTGAGTCGGGCCAAGAACAAGATGGCTTGCTGGTGGATGTCGCCTGCTGTGGAGGACTTGTTGCCTTCCAGAGAGTTGCTCTGGGGGCCGAGACAAGTCCGGAGCCAGGTCTGGGACTCCTCCCAAGTCTGAAGCACAACATAAGTTTGAATTTGAAACTGAACACGTACACATTTACGGAAATAACGGATCGTGCAGATGTTTTGTTATTCATGAAGTGCTTTTCTTAGAGTGTTATAAAACATTTATCTGGATATATAATAATACTTAGCACCATGTCTTACTACTCAGATTATATATTTAAGTATTAATTACACTAATGGGTTAGGAATTGGGAAGGTTGAATTCAGAGTAAGTGGAGAGAGAGTGGAAAAACATTTAGGAAAAACCACCCTCAGTAGACTTGACCAGGATTGAACTCCAATCACCTTGTCATAAGCCGTCTAGACTGTTATGAGAGCAGCATCTTAAACCATTTGGCCGCTGAAACGGGTTATAAAAGAGTAGTTCCGACCACCACAAACTAGCAACATTCATACCGTGATGAGTTTTAAGGAGTTGAAAGGAACTCCGAGCCCTTCCCCTGCTTTATCCAGCCTTATCCTCCACATCTTCTCGCCGTTATCTTCGTCCGCCTCCGCCTCATCTTCATCGTCATCGGGAAGTTGACAGGTGTCCTTCACCTCTTGCAGCGAGGCTTGTAGCTTGGCAAGAGCAGGTCCCGCCGTCACGAGAAGTGTGGACTGAAGTTTCAAGTCACACTGTTTCGACAACATCTCCAAAGCCTCCAAATGCACCAGACCTGCCCCCCCACAGACAAGATTCATTCGATTCAAACTGTGTAAGACTAAGGCCCAGTCTTACAATGTCTTGTTATTCTTTTCGATAGGACTTACCGTTAGGTTAAGTGATAACAGGCACTATATTTGATCAGGTTAGAGCCGGCGTCCACATAAAGTGAAGCTAAAGTGAGGTCAGACCTCAGGTTAGCAAACATTACATGCACATTAACCTCGAAGCACTCTAATAATATTTAACACCGTGTCTTACTACCCGTTCGGGTTATACGCCTTTAAGTACTAATTATTCTAATGGATTAGGAATTGGGAAGGTTGAATTAGAGGAAGTGAACCCGCATTTGCGTGGAGGGAGAGTGGAAAACCATCTAGGAAAAACCACCCTCAGTTCACCCGACCGAGATTCGAACCTCGATCTCCCCGTAATCAGCGTTTGAGCTCAACACGACAAACGCGTTAGCCAACTACGCCACCGAGGCGGGTCGAAGCACTTTAACATGTTGTCTTTGATGCAAGATGTTATTAATAAGGTTGTGTTACATTTCATCTCACTTTGAAAATAGTGGGTGATTATAATGATTTTTTATACGATGTTGGCGAATTTTATAGCGAGTTTTACTAAGGACTTTGACAACTAAAGGACCTTTGCTTGCGTTCCCTCCAATCTCATATAGAGGGTGAGTGCAGGTTTATTAAAGAGATTAAAATAAAGAGGTCATTGCACTGATTTACAACCTTTTTCAAGGTCGTACCCAAATTTTTAACTTTGAGACCTTCGTGAACCCTTGACTACCTAGAAGAGTTCAAATAATTATTATTACTATCATCTAAGCTTAGTAACAGTCCAGGCTATTTCTATTTAATTACATTAGTGGTGTGGGTAGAATTTAGAAGGTGTGTACCTTTATTTGCTTTAAAGGAGAATGTGAAGACAGTTCAGGAGAAATCACACCCGGACGGAATGTTAATCCTGAGCTACCCGCCATTGACAAACCAAATGAGTGTGACAATAAGCCTGGATGCTTGATTTATAATGATTATATATATATATGAGACTAAATGATTATATATATATGAGACTAAGATATCTCAAAAGAGAATCAACGAGCACAGCAGGTATTTTGGAAGTTTTGCTAGCAGCTACAATCGCCCAATACGAGACTCCGACGCCCAATACGAGACTGCCAAAGCAAACTAAGTGAGCAAGCAAATATCAGAGTTGAGAAACTATAAGGAACTTAAATAGTAACTTAACAGTTGTTTTTTATTATTTTAACAACTAACATTTTAATTTCAATATTTCAGCTTTCTAAAAACATTATTATCAATTAAAAAGGTAGACATAATAGCTGTAAATTCAACAAGTATTATGACTACAACTGAAACATTCTGTGACGACAAGGTTGGAAACCATCGAGTTATCAAAAGAATGCAAAAAATAAAAGAAGTTATATTTCAATTGTTAAAACAAAGCATTCCTTAGTAAATGAGCAAATCATACCCTGGTGATCATCAAAAAGTGTCTCAAAGTGAGCCGCCCTCGCGACTTGCTTGTCCACATGTTCTCTGTCTTCTTGCTCTGCCTTTTCCTTTGCTTCGCGCAAAATCTGGTACATAAAGTAACATCAATTAACTATAAGTATACTCATTACGCTGGTTGCATAATCTATTAAAAAAAAAAATATATACACAAACATACAATACGCAGACAGGTTTTTAAACTTTTATGCAGAAAATATTTGTTTTAAGGTTTATGATAACTTAGCTGAGAAACACTACCAACAGTTTAATGGGACAACCATCAACATCATAATCAAATGTTTCTAGCCTGTGGCTGAGTCAGTTTAGTAAAACACCTCAATTTTCCCCTTTTCTACTTCCATTCTCCTCCTCTCACTTTGTACATTTTCTGTTTTTTGCTTCTCCCATCATTTTCTTGGCCTCCCTTATCGTTATTTTCCCTGCATACTTATCTTCGTCACTCTACTTGGGATCCCTTCCTTTTTCATCCCCCTTACAGGCCCATACCATCTCATCCTTGCTTCCTCTACTATCTCATCTACTCCTTGTACTCCTACTTTTTCCTGGAGAACTTCATTCCTTATCCTGTTGCTCCTTGCGACAATTAGCATGCATCTCTAATAAAATTATTTTAAACTTAAATATAACAGAAGTTTAGGCTGAGTAGATTAGAAAAAAAAAATAAAAAAGACTTTTGATAAATAATTAATTTGTCAATAATTGCCATGAATTAAAATTACCAAAATTGTGCTCTGAATGAAAAAAATAAATCATAACATTATTTTGGATCTACATAATCCTTCAATCAATTATTATTATTTACACCACGTCTTATCATCCGTTCGGGTTATACGCACTTACGCTAATGTGTAATGGTAGGGTGATTGTGAGATGAAATGGAGGACCTACAGTTTATGTGGAATCTGAACCACGGTGGAGGCCTGACATTCCAATCAATTATTGTTGAAAAGCATTTTACACCCAAATGTACTAATTGCCTTCCCATGGAGGCTCTTTCCATGTTTCGATGAGTTGAGAGGGTGGTGATAGTGAGTATGAAGGGGTGGCACCAGTAGAAACTCTTAAATCTAACCCTATGTTTAATCAACCAAACCCTGGTGATAGTTAGGATAATGCCCATTTCAGAAAAATTACCCATGGTACCAGCCGAGAATTGAGCCAGATTTGTTGTCAGGTACACTGATCATTATACTATAGGTCTGGTAGCTTTTAAAATGAAAAGAGCGAAGCAGAATTGTGTGGTTTTTATAGGTTGCTAAACAAGGCTGCACTTACTTGAGAGAGCTCAACCTTGTCACTAAAGAGGGCCCTCTTCTTCTTCAGACCAGGGTCTCCCTCCTGGAGCACCTCCATAGTTTTCTTGCCAATGGTCTCGAGGGTGTCTAGGCCCCCTGTGATGACTTTGGTTCCTGTACTCTCGACAAGTTTTGTTATCGAAGACATGCCCGACATGACTTGACTAAAGTCGAATAACCTGCCACCCTCATTGCCACCAGACAATGTCTCCTCGAGATTAGGGGGAGAATCTAGAATATGCACACAAGAGGCTGATTTTTTATTTGAAGTATTTAATGTGAGCTCAATACCTGAACCAAGTGATTGTATCAGCCCACGGCTTATAAACTAACTTAAATATAGGACATATACAACACCCAACCCCCAGCTGTTAATTTATCATTGTGAAAGGTGAATCTCAAATTTAACCAATGATACATTTTTCTATCTTTCCAGGCATTGAACCCAGGTCCCTTAGCTTAACTACCGATTGAGCTAAGGTGTAGGTCCCTTACAAGTTACTCAACAATATAATATATATAAAATCACCTAGAACTTTATGGTTTGATCCAGGTTCAGGTAGAATCGTATTGGTGTTGATTTATTTTTGTACACTCGTTTGGATGCCAGAGTAGACCTGAATTACCTAACTCTAGACAGACTAGTTAAGAGTCACTAACTATAATAAAGAGTCGTTTTAGAAGAATAGTGATAAATGTTACCTAGAAGCAAAACACAATGGTTGAACCGTCAAGAGTTTCTTGAAATATATCTTACCTTTGACCTTTTCCTGCTGTTGCTCAAAATGGTTTTGTTTCTCTTCGTGATGCAGCCGAGCAAATTCCTCTGGGTCCGGGGCTCCGATGCCTGTCTCAAGCACCGTGCTTAAACCTTGCGACACATGTGTTGAAAGGGTTGCAACACTTTCTGTTGCTGTTGATAGCAGAGAAGTGACGCCCCAACTGCTCCACCCACCCCATCCTGAGCTGGAGCCAGTCTCCTTGACAAATACATCACATTTATTATACAATTATAAGTTAGCATAACTTTTTTAGCACCTCATATTACTTACTACCTGTAAAGGTTATACATACTGGTATGTTCTTATCAAGCAAAGGTGTTTGGGATGAGGAAGGTTGAATTTAGGGAAATGTAGCCACATTTGCATGGAAGGAGAGTGGAAAACCATTCAGTACACTTTACTGAGATTCAAACACCAATCTACTCATTATTGGCAGTCTAACCTAGTCTATTGCGAGATTAACACCTTATAGAAGGGGTTTCCAACTTAACATTTTTTTTTGTCAAGTTAAGAAAAAATTAGAACAGGTATTTAATTGTGAACGAAATAAGAAATCGTAATTCAAACATTATAAATTATAGATCAAACAAATTTTCCGAGTGAAATATACTAAGTTATTGATGATATGTTTTATTGTTAAAGTTTTGTCCTGTATCGTATGTTAAAACTTTCCATTTCGGCTAAAAACATCAGGTTTACCACTGTAGATTACTTTCCCAAGAAACCATTTTACCAGCAAAGTGGGTCAAATTAAATAAATTCTGAGCAAAAATAATCATCAGAATGCATATAAAATAATATAATTTAGGTCTAATCCACATCGGTGAATGCATGGAATAAGACACAACTTTTGTGTTGGACTTCTTTACCAGTAAAGGGGAGATTGGGTTCGAGTCGAGGTTGGGTGTACAGAGGGTGGTTTTCCATATATAGTGTCCTGCTTTAAAATTCAACCGTTTTCTTTACTATTACAATGGTGTAACATAATCCAAAAAGGAACTAAGGAGTGCTGGAAAATGAAAATAAAAATAAGTAGGTACTAGCATACATTTATAGTTTTAATCGACACTCCCGTAACAACTTATCTTACCTTTTGTGAAGATTCTGACATTCTATCCATAAAATTGTTCAGATTTTTATTCTCAACTGATGACTGTACATCTGTACTTTCTTGTTCGATACCATCCTCCCAACCAGCCAAGTCTGATGCATCTTGAGAGGCAGAACATTGTGTTTTAGAATCAATGCTGTTTTTAGAATGGAAAGTAGAAGGTTCAGTGGCATTTTGAATAATATTATCCACGCCTTCCTCCCAACATCCAACAATGTCAGGTGGTTCTGTATATTCTGTTTTGTAGGCATCTTTTGAATCTGAAGTTGGAGGATTTTGATAGTGGTTTGACCCAGTGATATCAGCACTGCTGGTATTAATTTTATCTGATGTATTTGTTTTTACAGAAGTTCGAGATTGTGATGTCTTGGGAGCCGAAGAAATCCTCGTGCCAAGTTTTCTAGTTCCAATGCTAGTTTTGGGTTCCCTGATTTTTTGCTGGCGTCGTCTGCTAACATCGTGTTTACTGGAATTTTGAGAGGGAACCTCTTTGAAATAATTTGCATCTCCAATATTTTGGTTTTGCATATTATGTTTCCCGAAGGACTGGTCCTTGTGATTTGGTTGTTTATCAGAGTCCATAACAGATTCTAACCTAATGTCAGAATCAGCTGTTTGATTCACATCACCACTTCCAGTCGCCAACGACTTTTCAGCCGACGTGTCTACGTTTTTGACATTACATTTAATTATTTTTGTTTCAATTTTTTTACTCGAGCCAACATCTGCAAATTTGACTTTACTTTCTTCCAAATCTTCGTCAGCACTTTCAAAGTCTTCACTTTCAGAAGTCGCCATTTTAATTTTAATAGAGTACTACCACAGATCAAGTAATACCGTACCGAGTACCGACTACTTAGAGTAGATAAAGAAATGCTACCATGTACCGTCGTCTACCACAGATTACATTGCTCTACATAAAAATAATTGAACTAATAGTATGGGAACTGCCAGACTAGGCGAGCGGGTGCGCGAGCGAATAAAATACAAAACATAACACATTTGTTGTAATGAGAGGTGGCCAGACTGGAACGTGCGAGTGACTGAGTGCTCGCGCGTGACCCGGTACAGTCTAGTTTACAAGTTCTTGGCAATATTATTGTATGTTGGTTCATTGAGTGCTAGGAAAACTTCTCATTTTGACATTTTTATTACTATCGATCGGGTTAGCACACTTGCTACTAACGGCCTAATTTAATTGGTAAGATCATAAACCATAGATATATATGTGTGTATGTAAAACTGATATGTTAAAATACTTCAATATTATAATCAAAGTAGGCCTCTACAAATAAGAATCCACATTAGCGTGGAAAGAGGATGAGAAAACCACAACAATAATCACTTGTCAAAAACCACCCTCAGTTCACTAAGCCAAGATTCGAACCTTTGCCTCCTTGTCAACAACTATCGAGAGCTATTTGTTACTCACGCAATCGCTCGCTCACTCGCCACTTTGGCCACCTAGTCGCTCAAATGCTCACTTGCATGCTTGCCAGTCTGGTCGAACCCTTATTTTTAGCTACTTTCACCATATTTATTTGTTTCATTGTGAGTGGATGGCAAATTAAGAAAGAAATAAAAAAATTATAGAAAAGTAAAACATTGTCTGAAAATTGAAGCAAGTTAAAACACACCAAGATATTCGTTTCATCTAAATAATATCCAATTATTAAAATAAAGTTAGCGCAAAAATGTTTCTTTATTTTTTTGTATGTAATATTTATAAAAAAACTTTTCCATAATAAAATAGATTATTAATTGTGAGGAATATATTCTATATCTATCTACTTTAATATGTTATAATTTTTTACTTGAGGACCTAGTTTATAGGGAGCTTGATCTAATATTAGTAATGTTGGTATTTCTTTCAATTCAATGATTCTCAATTGTTTCTTGAGAAATTCTCAAAATGGTGAGTAATTTGTTGGAGATTTTGGATCGGTAAATTAATCTGTAATCCTTTTGTTTGGTATGTTTTAGTTGCATATTTTATGTTTTAAAAATAAATGTTAATAGACTAACTTGAATAGCTATCACCTACATATGAGATTTACACATATTTTATTTAGATATTGCACGTTTGACTGATGTGTTGATTGCAGCATGTAAAATGTTTCTTGATAAAACAATTTTACAAAATAATATTACACTACACATTAAATATACTGTATTCTAAAATTATTTTACAAAATAAGTTTACAATACACTTTAAAAAAACTATTGCGATTGATAGGTATTGTTATATTAAAATTACAACACTTTATCATATCCTACCTAGTCAGTGCATTCTATCAAAATAGCTTAATATATCTTGCTATTATGGATTTATAATTAAAATAAATTTTTCATGTCTAGTTTAGAAAAATAAAAGATGGTTTGATATTAATTAACCAAAAACTTTTATGGTTGAAAAAGTTCAAAGCCTCGTCTAGATACTTCTTTCCTCAGCTGCAACATTTACAGCTAATTCAGTCTCTAATTGATTTTGTGTCAACAAATCCAGTAAATTTGACAACTGAGGCATTTTCTCTATTGACCTGGCTATAGGCTGGAAACGGTGAATGTTTGAAGTTAAAAGCATTATTAATAGAAACCTGGGTTTTACTATATTCTCATGAATATTTGAACTGGCACCTAGGTTAGAGCATGGTTTACATTTCTACTGAAGCTTTGTTCATACCAGGGTCACCGAATAAATTAGATAATCTACCTCAAGCCTCTTTAAGGATTATGGTGTAATTTAATGTGTTTGTTTTCAGTCAACATCTAAGAAGAAGACTAGGAAGTTGCGAGGTCATGTGAGTCACGGTCATGGACGTATTGGTAAGCTCACTCCTTTCACTCCCATTACAATTTAATTCTACTACTGTAGCTATACCATTATCTTTGTTCCATTCATTGATTAGTGTAGAGATTGTATATCATTGTTGAAAATGAATAAACTGCTATCACTACCTTAATGAACTTCACAATTAAATAAACAGAATATTTTTTATTACATTTGCCTGTTTAAAAGTTGAAATACTTGAAAATCAAAGATTTGCAGAATACATTGCAAGCTTACATAATTATTTATACCTGTATCAGTTTTTGAGGGAACTGTAGGCCTGCTAGTACTGGTACACAAAATATTGCACATTTTAGGCACTTCCCCACACAAAATATTCAAATTATATATATAAGTAAAACAGTCTTTTATTCTCTTCTGTTGTACTTATGTACCCCAAAAATTACATATAACAAATAAAAAATATATTAGTGATACTGTTTGTCCTTCCACCCTTTTTGATATTATTATTATTAACACCGCGTCTTACCACCCGTTCGGGTTATACACACTTACGCTAATGTGTAATGGTAGGGTGATTGTGAGATGAAATGGAGGACCTACAGTTTAACGTGGGATCCGAACCACGGTGGAGGCCTTGCATTCCCCACATTCACAAGATGTCTTGTCAGAGGTGAAGGAAGGGTTTGGTAATCAGATAAATCTGTGCCGCGACCGAGGATTGAACCCCGGACCCCCAACACAGAAGTCTTGACACCTTACCCCTAGACCGCCAGGTCACCCCTTTTTGATATTGTTTGACATATTTGAGAATCAGTGTCCTAGCCCAACATGAGAATAAAAACATCCAGTTAAAGTTTCCTGATATCTATAGCGACATTTCTCTGACCACACTGGGGGACATTATATAAAACAAAAGCCAGCTAACATCCGTGTACTTACTCCTTTTATAAGATTTTTTTTGTAGTTAAATGATGGTTTGCTATGGATTGTTGATTAAACAACACTGAACTTAAACTGTAACTGCAATTAATGTTGTTGATTCCATCCACCTCAGCTTGATTTGGTTCTTACTCTTAGGCAAACATAGGAAACATCCTGGAGGTCGAGGTAACGCCGGTGGTATGCACCACCACAGGATAAACTTTGACAAGTATCATCCAGGATACTTTGGAAAGGTAAAAATAAAAACTTTTCAAGGGTATTTATAATTTGACATCACTGAAGTTTGTCGGTAAGTTCTATTTGGAATTTTGGGCGCTCTTGCTTTATACACCGCTGGGTCTTCTGTTTTAACATCAAGGCTGCGAGAAATTCCTAGTCCGGATCTTTATAAAAAAACCTTTCAGATTTGATTCAAAATTTTGATCTTTAGTAGCCTATTGAAAATATTCAGATTTGATTCGAAATTTGGAATTTTAAATAAATATTAGCTTTGGTTTGGATAAGCTAGTAAAAAATTCGAATCTCTAATTCATTTTTACCAAAAAAATAAATAAAAATCATCACAGAAAGCAGTTATGGAGTAGAGTGGAGATATACATTTACGTGTTAAAGATCATAAAGCACTCATGTTGGGAACAGTTGTTTGTGGCAGTGAATATCTTGTATTAAACAAAAAAATAGTCCAACCTTCTTGAAAATATTGATAAACCTTTGCACTGTAATTTTAAAAAAATGGTGGAATCTTGGTTTGACTTTTCACTTTTTTAGGTTACTGCTATTGATCACTTTTTTTTAATGAACCTAAAATGTTTATTTTTTGAAATACATATTTTATTATTGTATTGGATTTGGAAACTTAAAACGTACTAAAATATTCAACACGGATTCTATTTGAAACATTATCGAAGCAAGCCTTAAAAAAATTGTTTGGATCTGAATATAAATTTTTAAATAAATATTTAAAGTTACACATTTGCATGGGCTTCATTAACATTTAAGCAAACACTATTGTATTGGCTACATAGAGTAGTCCGTCTTATCCTTATACATGTTTTGCTTTAAAATAAACTGAGCCATCTTAAATAACATGTTAGTTATTTCAACATACTAGTAGTAAAATCACTTTTAATAACAACTAGCGGCAACAAATTTTCTTGGGGCACACTACTCCAACTTTTAGAGGCAATAACACTAATATGTTTGTATTTTCTAAACTGTTTGCCCTACGAAAATACTACTATAGTTATTTATTTAAAAACATTCCTGGTATTTGTAGAATGATGAAATAGAATGGGCGGACTTATTCAAAATGTGCTGAGCATTCATAACTGACTACAAATGCTTTAAAGCCCTTAAAAATGAAAACTCTTCGTTTATAATCTTTTGATATCTAAAATCATGTGTTCTACTTAACACTGTAATACAAATACATGGTGGCTACAGACAGAATTTAACTAAAAATAAGGAAAAGTCAGGGAGTTAAAAATATGTCTAAAATATCCCATTAATTTCGCAACTAAACACTAAAACAAAAGTTAATATTACCTAGATAAAATAACATTTCAATTTTTAAAATAACTGATGAAACTGTTTGTTTAGTAGATATAAACTTTTTTAATATGTAAACAATAATAAATAAAACAAGTCGTCATCCACTTAAAACTGGAAAAAAGTAGTCAGGGTAAATTGAAAAAATGTTGCCTGTAAAACCCGAAAAAGCCATGAAATTTTGTAAAATGTTTTGTAGCCACCCTGAAATACTGCTTTAAAAGTGATAGCTCCCCATCCCCATGCAGCCCTTCCCAGACATGGTATTGTGAGTGTCTCACCGGGAGTTCAAAGGGGCACAAAGTTCATTTGGACTATACATTATCTTCTTCAGTCAACAAGTGTGTGGTAAAATATCAGATGTTTAGGTATTCATGTTTTATCAAAGCACCGATAATTCATATATATAACAATGGTATGTTTTTTTAAACGAAAGAATGCTTAAAAATTACTTAAAAATCAAAAATGTCATAAAATATACATTTCTACAACCAGGAGATCATAGCAGAACTCAACCACAGTTGGAGATAATTAAATTCTTAGAGTATTTTCAATAAATACGTCATTTTAACAACATAATATACAAAGATTCAACTTATTATTTAACGTTATCTATTCAATTTATTTACCACTATTTAAGATCTATTTTAATCAGAAAAGCCTCTAAAAACCTAACAAAATGTGCTTTAATGGGTAAATGTCGAGTTTTTGGTACATAAAATCAAGTTAATTGTATTATTGTACTTTTTTGTTTCAATATAAACTATGGCATTTTCAGTTAAATAGTTTGCTAAAGTCTTATATTCATAGGGAAAAACTTATCTAACATCAGAAAAGCTACCATCTCTACTTTCACATATTCATACGTCAACTGATTGAAAACCGAGAATTTTGCTTGAATTTTATGCATCGAGAGAAAACACTGGAAAAGGGGCTTGCATTTTGTCACCTGTTGGGAATTTAAAAGAGGAAATCACTTTTAATAACGTCGAGCACATACACATTTTCTTGGGGTACACCACTCCAAGTAACTTTTAGAGGCAATAACACTAATATGTCTGTATTTTCTAAACTTTTTGCCCTACGGAAATACTACTATAGTTATTTATTTAAAAACATTCCTGGTATTTGTAGAATGATGAAATAGAATGGGCGGACTTATTCAAAATGTGCTGAGCATTCATAACTGACTACAAATCTATTGAAATGTTCAAAATTGCTTTTGATATTTAATCCTGAGAAATTGTGATTTTAATGCTAAGGATGTATTATTGAGTAGGCCTACTCAGTCCGATACCATCACTCGGTCGATAGCGTGGCTCCCTACTGAGCTAAGGGTCCCAGTATGGCCGAAAATATGGGTTTACAATTTCACATTGATAAATTGACTGCTGGGGACTGGATGTTGTGCCTGTCTAGTCTTATGATATATTTTAAGTCATAGGAAGCTAGGACAGACCTAGCAAGCCAGTAGCGGATAATATATGGCTTGAATAAAAAACTGACGCACGCCACAGGCTGGAAAGTGATGGAGCTAAAGTGAATATATTGAGCACTCAACATTTTTAGTCTATTTTAAAAGAATACTGTTTTGAGCTTGTTGTAACATGCCTATTTATCTTTGCTTTATGGTTTTTTGTCTACTCATTGTTTTTAACATTGTACCTTTAGGTTTATTCCATATAATATTGTTATGTCTATATAACAACTCAGAGTAATTGAACGTAAATCTAGTATTTTAGATGTCAATGTTTTTATTGCCAAAGCTTCGTGATCATCGAAGCTTAACTTTCTTTTAGGAGCTAAGTCGAAACTTTGCATCTCTTAGGAGAATAGTAAAATAACTGTTTATTAGTATTTGTTAGTGGCATATGACACGAATACTAGTAAAATTTATTGAACACCACACATTATTTAGGTTTGTGTCCACCACTCCTTAGGGTAGGTAGATCATCCATCCATTTACAAGGGAGTCCGGACCTCCAGAACCCCACCTTTCCACGTCTTACTGAGTTTTATTAATTATGACATATTTTTGATGACATAGGTTTGATGTTGGTAAGTCTATACCCCAAAAGAGGTAGGTGTTTGGCAAAAGTCTGTAATTAAATAATATCTTATTTATTTATTTTAGCTCAAGGCTCAACTCTAAAAAAAATCTTGATCCCCACAAAACTTATTTGTGAATATTTTTACATTTTGCTTGCCCAGAGTATAGGTCATCTTATTCTGACAGTTTTTGTTTTAAAATAAACCTAGGGATTTTAGCTAACTCATTATCTTTTTCAACATATTTCTGGTATTTGTAGAATGATGATGATATTGAACGGGCGGACTTATTCAAAATGTGCTGAGCGTTCATAACTGACTACAAATGCTTTAAAGCCCTTTAAAAATGAAAACTCTTTGTTTATAATCTTTTGATAGCTAAAATCATGTGTTCTACTTAATATTGGAATACAAATACATGGTGGCTACAGACAGGAAATTTAACTAAAAATAAGGAAAAGTCAGGGAGTTAAAATATGTCTAAAATATCCCATTAATTTCGCAACTAAACACTAAAACAAAAGTTAATATTACCTAGATAAAATAACATTTCATTTTTTTAAATAACTTAAAATTGTTAATGTTTAGTAGATATAAACTTTTTTTTAATATGTAATCAATAATAAACAAAACAAGTCGACTTCCATCATTAAAACTGGAAAAAAGTAGTCAGGGAAAATTTTAAAAATGTTGTCTAGAAAACCTGAAAAAGCAAGTGAATTTTGTAAAATGTTTTGTAGCCACCCTGAAATACCACTTTAAAATGTTTTAAAAGACTTAACGCAAATTGTGCTGAGTGTTCACATCTGAATACAAATGTCTGGCCTGCTCAGGATCTAAACTCGAGGAAAATGGATTTTTACCAAAACTTAGGTGGAATAAATTATATCTCTTTTTAAATCGACAAAAAATTAATGCATGCTAACAATTGTATTGATATAATGGTAAACATAGACAAGAAACATCAGTCACAAGCTTTTATTTTAAAACTCTCTAAACTAACACATTAAAGTTTCCAGCTTGTGGCCATGTCACTTTAGTAAAATACCTCCATCTTTCTTTGCTTTCATTCTTTCATCCCACACACTATATGTTATCAGCCCCTCCCATATCTTTATGTGTCTCCCTTGCACACCTTTCCCCACATATTTCATTTTCGCCATTCTTCTTGGTATTCCTTAGTTTTCCAACATCCTCATTACATGTCCATATCATCCCACCCTCTATATCATGTACTCCCTGTACCACCTCTATTTCCCAGATAACTTCACTCCTAATCCTGTTTCTTCTCGTGACCGCTAAGATACTCGTAACAAACTTATACCCATGGCCTCCACCACATAACTTTATTTTAACAATTTTAGTATTTAAATTCATACATAAAATGCTCATTAAAGAAGTCCACAATATTAGTAACATTATTTTTTTGCTTGTTTTTATTTTATCTTAGCTGAACACTTTTTAACGTAATTTAGCCACTGGATTAGTATTAATAATCTGAAAAACAAATATACATCCGAGTTTAAAAAAAAATCTGTTACATGATTACTATTAGTCAAAATATTACCGACATGCAAATGAATGTATTTTTTTACAAAAAAAACTCCAACTAAGGTTGTTTTAATCAGTACATTACCACTTTGTTTGATTCTTAAAATTAAACTAATTCTGGTACATTTAAAAAAATAATTTTATTTTATGGTTTCAATATGGTTTTCTATTTGTAGAATGATGATGATAATGAACGGGCGGACTGATTCAAAATGTGCTGAGTGTTCATAACTGACTACAAATGCTTTAAATCATTTCAAATGTTATTTAATATTTACAATTATTAGACACAAATATTTTCCTACATGATGTGTCTTAGGGGTCTGCAAAAATTACAAAGGGACGAAGCATTTTGTGCTCATTTTCAATCTTTTACATTCATTGTATCAGCAATTATGATGATAATAAACAAAGACCGAAGGAGCTTAGAAATTTCTTGCGTCAAAAATGAACTTGTAAAATTGTTAATGATATAGACTCTATGTTATGATAAATATTTGAATTTTGTCATAAAAAATTTCAAATATAAATGTTGTAAAAAGGGTTTTATATCACCTGGAAAAATAATGAAAAACACTTTTTTACACATTATATTAGACTTACAGTTTAAATTATTTCAGTAAAAAGAACTTTAGTACGGTGCTCACTATTTTAGGTATTTTTACGGATATAAAACAAAATCAAACCCTAAATTAAGATCAATGAAAGGATTTTTATTGCAGCTGGGTATGAGAAACTACCATCTCCGCCGCAATACCAGGTGGTGCCCCACCATCAACCTGGACAAGCTGTGGACTCTTGTGTCTGAACAGGCGAGGCTCAAGTACAAGACAAACACGGAAAAGGCCCCGGTCATAGATGTCGTCAAGGCGGTGAGAATAAATAGCTTTGTTGGGTGACACTCTTATAAGTAGTTATGTTGACTGGAGTGATGATATATGTGGACGGGCGGACTGACAGGGAATAACATTTCCTTGATGAGTGTTCACTTCTGACCAAACTTTGATAGTCTTTTCTTTTTACCGCGTCTCATTACCCGTTCAGTAATAATATGCTCGGGATGAGCAAGTGCAGCCGTGTGTATTGTGATATTGACGCCTTAGACTATTGAGCCATGGTGGCGGGTGATTATCTTCCATTATTATGCTTAAACAGTTTTATGTTAGTAGTAATTTATTTGCAAACAGTCTGAACCGGTAGCAAAACATGATGTATAAAAAATCATATAATTTGTACTAAGTATATTCTACATTGTCGACTAATTTAATTGTAAATCACACATGAAAGCAAAATAAGTTTGATTATTTTCCATAATATGTTTTGTTTAGTTTTTCAAGCTAAACAAACAACTGGTTGGTACATTTAATAAATCACAGAAATATACTCCAGAACAGTACTATTTGTCACAAGTAGAAACAGGATTAGAAATTAAGTTTTCTGGGCAAGAGTTGGGGTACAAGGAGTACATGAGATAGAGGAAGCAAGACTGAGATGGTATGGTCATGTAATGAGGAAAAGGAAAGTATCCCAAAGAGAATGATAGCGTTAAGAATGTAGGTAAAAAATACTGAACGGGAGAGCAATATATAGGTGGGAGGAGCAAATAACTTCAAATGTGCAAGTAAGAGTGAGAAGAATGGTGGAAATAAAGAGAAAGTTGGAAGCATCTTACTAAACTCGCCCGACTTCAAGTTGGAAGCACTTGACGGTGGTGCTCAATATTGTTGGCTACTGTCAATTTCAATCGCGTTGATGTTAGAACCATAACTAAATATGCTTTTGTAAATAAAAATTATTTGATTAATAGATTTTACATCCATCATGCTGTCAAATATTATGTTTGTATTGTCTATTACTGTGTTTTTAGGGTTACTACAAGGTCCTGGGTAAGGGCCGACTTCCCAAGCAGCCAGTCATTGTGAGGGCCAAGTACTTCTCAAAGCAGGCAGAGGACAAGATTAAGCAAGTGGGAGGGGCCTGTATATTACAGGCGTGATTGTAAACTTTCCACGGCTGTGGCATTAAATAAAATCTTATATAAAGTATGTGTATCATTTGTGTTTGGAGAAAACAAACTAATATCACACTTTATATAATATAATCATTTGAAACTGTTGTAAAGTACTTGCTATTGTTAAATATCTTGTGTTGATTCATTCCTTTCCTTAGATTCCCAACCTGAGGTGGGCAAAACAAATAAAAGAACCTAACCTATTTTTATTTGTATTTTCACATCAAATAAAAATATTTTTGTAATCATCTGGTTATCCCCCATTTCTGTCAGACATTATTTGTTTTTTTATTAATATTATATGTGTTACATAGAATAATAGAAATGTGTGGCTAAAATAAAAATAAACAAGGGAAAAGGGTGTTAATGTCTATTTTACATCAAACATTTACAAGGAGATAAAATTGTAGGCCTCACAGTTTACAAATGAACACACACTAATGAAATGTTAGATACAGTAGCCCCATGGCTTCTTTGGTGCTGACGAATTTGATAAAAGTTACCAGGCCAAATTATGTATCCCTATTAGTGATGGGTCGCTTCGCAATTGTGTCATTCACGCCACTACCATTCGCTCTGGAAAGTCGTGAATGTTTATGATTCATGACTTATGTTGTTATTCGTTACTAAGAAAAAAATAAACTATAAATGCTTACTATCGTTACTAGATAGCAGTACTGCCTAAAATATTAAACTGACGATTTTTCTTAACATCACTTGGACATAATTCTGTGAATTTGACACAATGTTAAATGCTAAAGCTTATAAGTAATACAATTAAAGTATCTAACACAATAGCTTCGGATAAATTGCACATAAATAATTTGTTTATAAGTTGAAAGGGAAGGGACAGATTTGCACGCTTCGGAACAGGAATTGTGAGAACTAGTTGGTGCCTTTGGCATGTTGTTTTGTGGCTGGGTCAGTCAGTCTAGGCATAATCAGGATGTTGCAGGGATTCACTGTTTTTAATATGATTCTTGGAACACTTGAGAAGATTTTGTTTGAATTGATGAGGTTAGAACATTTTAGCCTGTGTTCAGGATAAATCTGAGTTTGTCTAGGCCTTCATAATAGTGGGTGGTGAGTGATATGTCATTGGAAGGTTGTCTCTTGATAGGATAGAGCTCTATTTGACTCAAGTATGTGTTTAGGCTATCCTCGGGCTGTGAAAGCCTCGAAAAGTTGTTGACATTACTTGTTAAGGTCTTCGTCCTTAGAACATACCGAATACCTTTGGCTGTGGTAGGTAGGCTATAAGGTAGATGGAGTTTTAGATTAAGAGGATGATTGCCGGTAGCTTTGGTGTGGACTTGTTTCCCTCATGAAGGTTCAGAAGTGTTCCAGGTGAATCTAAGGATTTATTTAAACTGTTCAGGAACTAATAAATTAGTTTGAGAATGTGTCGAAATCATGTCGAGTCAATATGAAGACCACTTGAAATCTAAAAATGTATATTTAAAGTAAGAAATTGTCTAGCTAGGTCTAACCCTTCAACTGATCCCAGCTTGTCTCTGGGTCAGTTTAGTAAAATGCATTAATCTTCATCCTGTCCTTTTATTTGCTTTCAATCTTTAACACACTTTCTGTTATGTACTCCCATCTCTTTATTGTCTCCCCTGCAGTCTTTTTAATACATACTTCATCTCCATTATTTTCTGGACTGTATGGTCCTCGTTAACATGTCCATGCCACGATTCCTTCATTTTCTCATGTACTCTCTGTACACCCACTCTTTTCTGACTAGCTTTATTCCTAATCTTAATAATAATAATATTTAGCACCGCATCTTACTACCCGTTCGGGTTATACGCTTTAAGTACTAATTACTCTAATGGATTAGGAATTGGGGAGGATTAATTAGAGGAAGTGAACCCGCATTTGCGTGGAGGGAGAGTGGAAAACCATTTAGGAAAAACCACCCCCAGTTCACCCGACCGAGATTCGAACCTCAATCTCCCCGTCCTCGGCGGTCGAGCTCAACATGACAAGCGCGTTAGCCAACTACGCCACCGAGGCGGGTTATTCCTAATCTTGTTTCTCCCCGTGACGGCCAACAAGCTCCTCACACACTTCATTCCCATGGCCTCCACTTTCCATGTCTCTGGTGCATATGTGACCATGGATAGAAAGAATGAACTGTGCATCACTTCTTGGGTACTGATATTACATTATGACATTTTTTATATCTATTTGTCGGGTATTTTGTTATAAAAACCAAACAAATGTAATGAAAAAATTTTTAATGTCCATGTTACGTACAACTACTAAGACTTTGTAATATATTATCTAAAATTGATACATAAACATTGCTTATGAAAAGAAGAAATATACAATTACACATGTATACAGTATTCAACTATATTAGTTTCTGTTTACTTTCTGATGAATAAACACCCAATTTGTTTGAATAATCTATTTCCCCCTTTGAAATGCTATGAACATGATTAATATGGATACAATTATATTTTTTATACAAAAACTCAAGTTTAAGAGAAATGATTTCACTTTCACCGGCAGGTTTTTTGTGTTCAACGAGTAAAATTGGTCCTGGTTTGGCTGTTTTAAAGTTAATTTTACTTTTATGTTAGGGTTACATTAAATAGGTGGCAGCACTTAGAACAGTTAGAAAGAAATAAGTTTTGTTAGTTTTTCTACCCAATTTGAAACATTTTATTATTATTATTATTATTATTATTATTATTATTATTAGCATCACATCTTACTACCCATTAGGGTTATATGCACTTACGCTAATGTGTAATGTTAGGGTGATTGTGAGATGAAATAGCGGACCTACAGTTTAACTTGGAATCCGAACCACGGTGGAGGCCTGGCATTCCCCACATTCACAAGATGTCTTCTCAGAGGTGAAGGAAGGGTTTAGTAATCAGATAAATCTGTGCCGGGACCGAGGATTGAACCCCGGCCGCCAGCACAGAAGTCTGACACCTTACCCCTAGACCGCCAGGTCACCCATTATAACTCAAAAAACAACTTTGTACTTGATCCACGCTCACTAACTTTCTCCCACCCTGTTTATCTTTTTCACATATTCATCTACATTTACATGGTCTACCCCTTCCTTTCAACATTTTAGTCCAACCATTTACTCTTTGAACATAAATTAGATACCTGTGGCGATGAAATCTTATCTTTTAGTCTAATCCAAACAATTAATACTCCATCCTCTCTCAGCTAAGTGTGTTGGCTGTTCCTCTAATTTAAAAACAAGTGTTAAAGCAGCTTGGTCAATGTCTTAAGATACTCGAGTCGGTCACGTGTTCTACGGTTGTGCCTACAATAATTATCAGAAATAAATTAGTAAAATGACATAGCAGGGTGTACTGGGTCAAGAAAGTCCCGAAAAAGTTACTAATTGCAACAAAAAAAAAGTCCCTAAAGTCACAAATTTTCAATATTTTGGTCATAAAGTCACAAAAATAATTTCGTTAGAATTTCTCGTTCAATGTAACAATGTGTCAAATGTCGAGCCACCCATTACCCATGACAAGGTTTAACCTTCGCCATCTGGCTAAAGTTCATTGTTGCGTGTGAGTGCATTATATGATGTTCAAATGCTTACCGAAAGAATATTGTGATCAAAAAGTCACTAATTTTTGTTTCTCCAACTCGGTAGACACCCTGCACAGACATAAAATTAAAGTTTGGATAATATGATAATCAACCTAACCCTTAGAACAGAGATCACTTCCATTTGATTAAAATCCCAATATTAATATATTTCCCCATAAAATGGACTTACTCTTTAATTAAACCTACTAAGTACCTTTTACTTATAATTATGCTATAACATTGCCAGCATTAGTTTAAAAAAACAACTCGTTTAAATTGTAGTTTTTTCTCTTAATATTTGATGTATTTTTAAAAGTATGATTTCACTTGTCTCAGTTTTATAACAGTTGAACAAACTAAAATTAATTCTGAAAGTCTACAGGTAATTTTGGTGTATTTCCACCCCTGTATCGCGAAGCCTAAGCCGAGGCATATTTATGCACATGCATGATAATTAGATTACATTATAGGACAAACAAAACTAATAAAGAATATCCCACAACCTTTTTAAATTGTAGAGATGTAAGGAGATTTTTTTTAACACATCACTGAAATCTAACTTAAATCATATTATACCATAGCCTATTGCCTTAGGCCGATTACCCTTTAACCACTTTGGTGTGAGACAGGTTCTTTAAAACATCCTGCTCAAATCATAAATCAAGAGATCCTAAAGAGTGCATATAAAAATGCCTGAGAAGTTGAACTTAAAATTGTCTATTTGCTCTCTTTTGAGTTTTGTACCTACAAGGAGTATTTCAAAACATAAAATGTGTGCTTCAAAGAAAATGGTTCTAGTCTGTTAAAAAGTTAATATTTATTTGTAAATCAAACTTAAGAATTAATGTTTGAAATCCCTTTGCTCACTTTTCAAATAAATTACTTTGGCACATATTAAAACCATTTCCCGCAATCACATTTGAAGGGTACAGGGGTAAAGAGGAAAGTCACATTACATAAATTTTCTAGTATGACAATCTCAAACCTCTAAGGACCCCAGTCAATTAAAAAAAAAATTAATATGAAAAGAGATTTCTTTTAACCATAATATAAAAGTATATCAGAAAGGTTTCATGATTGTCTAACAGATGGCAGCACTTACTCGATTTAATTAAAATTGGACTTCCCTCTAATCTCCTGTACCTTCTATTTAGAAGTGCAATTCAAATTAATTTATAAGCAGACTGAGGTTTTATAAGTATGTAAGTACATTATAAAATAGTGAGAATACAGGTCATAAATACATTTTTCCAATTTTATTTTGGGGTATCAAAAAGGTAAAATCCAATAAGTATCTATAGTTACACATTTATACTGTCTTTGAGAGGATCTACTGATGCAATTTAGTTTTCCATAAACCACTTATATTCATTTATCATAACGGTTTTGTTATTTTTTACTTGTAAAACTTTAAATAAAACGTACATCTGCTATCAAAGGTTATTTACATAATTTATAAGCAACTAATGATAATATAAACAGATAACAATGAGAATTTTAAAATAAGCAAGGTTTAGGGATGAGTCAATTGTCTTGGGCACTTCACTGTGCATATTACATCATTGCACTTTTGTTCTCATCTTCCTAAATCAATCATCTTTAGTCAAAATAACGATATCTTCAATTAGTGAAATACTCTTGGATAAGTTAAGGGTGTAAAATGAAAATATGTTTAGAAAAATGTCGTCGGAATATTTTAATGTCAGTGATGCATTCATCTATATATTCATTTGCTTTACACATCAATCTATGACTAATGAGTTGGACCTCTGACCAAAATACAATATAGGTAAGGGAAGTTTACACTAGGCTTAAGGGTGCTACATGGGTAGAGCATTGAGATGTGTTGCAGACGTTTAAAAAATCCTGCTTTATTTAACAAGTGGTTGGATATTTTTAAATATGGTTTTCAACAGGTCTCTAGCCAGTTTAACAAATTTAATTTTAAGTTTAATTTTTTCAAAAGAATTTCTATAACAATTTATAAACAAGTGGTGTGGTTTCAAAAAATTTGGGAACCCCTGCCCTAGATCCACCACTGGATATACGTGAAGTGAACATGATTTTTCTTATTTAGAGATATGCGTGTAGTGAACATGATTTGAATTTGTTTAGTGATATATATTAGCTTTTATTTTGTGATATACATGTATTGAACATAATTATCCTAAACTTTGTGGTATACTTGTAGTGAACATAATTTTTCCAGGCTTTGGTATACGTGTAGTTTTCCATACCCGACTGTGTTTTGAAAACCAATGTTCCCAACATCAGCAGGCCACAGCGATGATAACACAAGAATGAAGCCTTAGACCAGTGTTTCCCACATTAGGTGATACCGGCCTCCAGGGGGTATTTTTGGTTTTGTGAGATGGTAAATAATTGCAAGGGAGTTGTACGGGGCTTTTAGGCTAATAAATACAGACAATAGAATATTTATCAAAAGGATCTTACATTAAATACTGTACTTATATTCTGTAATTTTGACAAGACAATCAATTCCTTGTGCTTATAACCATTTAACTTAAGTTATGTTTCAACATGTATTTTATTCATAAGAATTATAAATTAGGCCACATAAAAAGAGCATTTATTTTGTGATCATGTTTTTTTTTCAAACAAGGAAATATTGACCAGTTGGCAAGATAGCATTTCTGCGAGGTTATCATCATTGATTTCAGTATTCATATTACATTTAACCTGGGGGTGGGGGCAATAGGCTAAAAAAAAGTTGGGAATTACTGCATTGAAACCCGCAGTTAATGAAGTCATATATAGTTAACATTATATTCCTTTGTTCATAATTATTTTGTGGGTATAACTAATAAGTAATTTTAAAGGTCGTGCTTACCTACACCATCTTATCTAATATTATTGATAGACAGGTTATAAAGTTGTCATATATTTGTTTTAATTACACCAACTAGAAATCAAAATATTGTACCACAAATAGCTAAACGTTCTGTACAATTAAAGTTTTCACCACCACTTACCCTTAAAATTGTAAAGAAAGGTAATTGTTATGCAACTGTTTCACATTTAGGTGTTGCTGGTTTCGCCTTTAAATAATGATTTAATACACAAGAGCAGCATTACTAGCAACTTGAAATATTAATGTTCTTATTTCTTTTAAACAATTCGATCACTGTCTAAATTTGGAAGTAGATTGGTTGTGTATCAAGCCAGTGGGCTGTTGTGAAATATAAGCCAAAAGAGTGGCAAAGCTATCGCTTTGACTGGTGAATGAATCATCCCAGCCTTGAGTGACAGGTCTTTCGTCCTTCCTCTTTCACTAATCTGTTACAAACTAAGAGGAAGAAAGATAAGTAAAGAAAAGAGGTGAAATATTCTTTTTACTCCCTAAAAGGCGACGAGGTATTTCTACCTGCCCATGTAGCGCCCACACCTTAGTAAGTTACATTGTACATGAAATATAGTGGGTTGTTCAATATCTTTTAATTACCATAGAAAACTCAAATTGATATAAACTATAAATCACAATCTCAAGGTGATATAAACTATAAAAAAAACAATGTTGGTAGCATTAAGGCTGTGTCCAAGTAATTAAAACAAAATCTCCTAACACATTTTATTCGTTAATAAATTGATAATTTTCTACTTTACAAATACATATATTTATTATTAATTATTGATGTGAAAATAAAACAATAAGATATATAGATATTTTAGTATCGTCTATTTCATAACAAGTAGTTAAATTCGGTAGGCTACTTTTACTAATTTAATGAATTGTCAGGAATATAATATAAACCATTTTTTGACTGTTTGTTGGTATGGGCATGTAATGAGGACAAAGGAGAAGAGAATGCCAGAGAAGATGGAATTGAAGATTGTAGGACTCAAGAAAGTGATGGGAAGAGCACATAAGAGAAAGTTTGCATGTGAAAGAAGATGTAAGTAATTAAATGAGGAAGAATGGTAGAAGTATAACTGTACAGGCATTTTACTAAACTGATCTGGCCACAGATTTTACTAAACAATGAAAAAGTGGGAGATGGTTTATTAAGGGTTTACTATTCACGAAGAAAGGGTCGCCAGTTCAAGTAGGGGGCAAACTTGTAATTCCAGGGATGAAACAATTTAGGATCTGGTTGTAAGCCTTCGCTCAGGAGGTAAGTATAGCATAGTTTAAAACAGTTGATTGTTGTAAAGACACTAGCTTGTAGCTTCAACAATATTTTAGTTTGTTAGGGGACTTTGTGTCAATTTTAATATGCCTTCTGCCTCATTCTCAGATCAATATGCTATAGTTTTATTCTTGTACTAAATACATTTTATTTTAATACAATAACTTAAACCATGTAAACATTTAAAATGAAAAGAGCTGATATTCATGATTCATGGCATGTTCACAACCTATTATTTATAAATCATAACTTCTGTAAACAATATAGTAAGCCTATTAAACAATACAACCTCCTTACTTTCAAAAATCAAATTATGAACATGAGATGATTACTGGATAAAGGCATATTTACAAGTTTATATAGATTATGAACACGCTTGCTGCCATATTTGGTTCAAATTATTTAAAGGGGGTTAGTAGGATTAAAAATATGCATAGTCAAGTGCCCAGCCATTTGTGAGAAATTGTGAACTAGGCCTAGCTATGTGCGTTTTGTTTCTTAAGAGGACTAAGAGAAACAGTCGGCTAGTTCTATACATGTTCCGAATACAGCCGTTCAATTTCCAAAACTGAGAGGTGACTTTTTTTAATGGATAGAAATTAATTGAGTTAAATCTTTGTTTAACCCTATTGATCCATTGAAATGAAATAAAACAATTGGTTTCCTAGCAAGGGATCTATTTGAATTTTGAAATTTCTACACAATTAATATAAGACTAGGCAAATTTAACATAAGCAATTTACATCCAAACAAGAATATTAAGTTTAAAAAAAAGGTAGGTTTATAATACACAAACTTAATAAAGTCAAGATAATCATTTAATTAAGACCTTGAGTAGTTTTTGAAGAAAGAGTAAAATTCTTAAAATAAATCAGATTGGTGCAAATTGTTTAAAAGTTTGGTTTATTTCCTTAGGCTTGTTTTAGATAGTCAAACACATTATGTTCGACTAATAGCAAATAGTCTAACATACTTTGACTTTCAATAATATTGTCAAAGCCTATTTTTTAACTTTTTTTATTAGTTCCGCATCTTACTACCCGTTCGGGTTATACGCAGTCAACAACTAAAAATAATTGAAATGGTTAGCATAATTCATGCACTATGCATAGCTGTAAGAAGGCCTATCAACAGGAATGCTACGCAATTTAAGAGTGCTTAGTTTTTCTTTTCAAATAACATTAAAAAAAAGTTATCTTATGTTAAATACAAACAACAAAGATGCTATGAATTGATTTGTAGCAATTATTGGCAATATAAGTTTGTAAATTAGTGTATAGTAAATTTAAATTAAATATGTACTGTGCTCATTTAAGTCATGAGATTTCGCTTAGTACTGTGAATGTCCATTCCCATAAGTTAGAAAAGGACATAAAACTCAAAGTCTTCTATAAAATCTTTTGATTTTTTGTCTACTAATAAAATTTGTTGTGTATAAAAAACCAAAATAAGTATTACTATCACATGAGAAAAAAAAACCTCATAAATTTGGTACTGTTCTCCTATCAACCAATGAAACTGCAAAAAAGATTAATAAATCAATAAATCTGCTTAAGGATCATCCACACTTTCTTTACTTTTGAAAAACCGCTGTTTATACAACAAAAAAAACCCAAGCCTATCCTAAATATAAAAAAACATTTAAGTACAAGAAAGATCAACTTTAAGAATCAGTGTTTTCATTAGACAATGATTATGTAGGCTTACACAGCTTGTGTGAGCTTTATGATAATTTATAAATCTCGACCAAGTTGGAAACACTACCTTCAATACGGTCCATGCTCCAAACAATTTACGAATAAAAAGATACTATAGTTAAAATGTTAATTCTAGGCTACAATACAACCCATTTTAACTTAACCTAGTGCCCCATTGGAAGATGAATGGACTGTTTGTTATGTTAGCTTAGGTAATTAATAACATATAAATTACAATAAATTACTTTGTTTTTTAATGTGATGCATTCAAGTTTTTAAGGGTGATTATGCGCTCTATCCATTCCATTTTAGGTTATTTTATTTGTTATGGTACAGTATTTTGATATTTTATTCACTTTAATAAACACACACACAAGAATACTTAGAATCGAATGACACAAAGACCACATTATTTTTGAAAAACTTTTGATAAATATTACATACAAACAAAACTCATTGCGACAACTCGAGCAAAATCACTTCCGCAAATTGTTTTAGAACAGTAATTAATGAAAGGAGCCTTTTCCGAGATAAAGTACACGTCTCCAACTTGCCAATACATAAGTTTTATAGGCCTGGAATTATTAAAAGCTGTGTGTTGATGGAATTTAGGATAGTTATTTAATATTCATCTATTCTGTACTAATTTATTTTTACCATTACAACTTTACATACTCTTTAATGTGATATAGTGATGAAAAACACAATTTTTCAAAAGTAGTGTTTATTAGATGATGTGCAAGATCCCTTTTTTGATTTCGTATAAATGATTATGAGTATATTAAATAGGCCTATAAAAAAGTAAAATAAGTACATAACTAAATTCTTATTTTGAAGTATAGATAAAATTGTTAATTTTTTTAGCATTGTATCTTACTATTATAGGCCAATTGTTAAGTTAACATATTTATTTTAAAATTAAATGGCAACAGGCTTAAATCATTGTGTGCGTTTCCAGTTAGAAAGGTATGACGAAGGCGATTACTCCCCCCTATGTGCACCCCAAAAAAAAGACAACCAATATGAATGTTTCTTTAGGCCTTACAATGTCCAGTAAACACATGTGCTATTAGTATGTAGGCTATTATATCAGAATCTAAACCAAGCCTAAGATGCAACAAGTCAATATCACCAATCAATTCTTATCTTATTTCAAAACCTGTTGCTTCATTCATCATCAACCTCGTCATCTTCATCAGCCGCGTCTGCATCACCTTCGTCGTCATCTTCGGCCGTTATGTTAGCACCGTCATCACAGTCTTCCTCTTCCTCCTCCTCTACGACCATTACAGTCTCTTCTCCCAATTCCTCGTCACTTGGATCGTCGTCACCGTCAACACCATTTTCTTCCATGTCGATGTCCGGGACAAGGTAGTACTGAAGTGGGTTGGGCCACATGTCATCCTTTATTACTTCCGCAATGTCGTCTGCAGACGGGTCCGCATGATTTGTGAACCATGTGAAGAACGATCGCTTTTCCAATTGGCGTTTCTTTCCTTTATCCAACATCTTTTCTTTACTACTTTTGGTAAGATCATTCCCTTCTTTCCATTGGATAGGAGTACTCTGGGACGCTGGGTCACCAGACGTTCCCAGGTGAAATTCTTTAGTGATTATTAAGTTTTCAAAATATGGGTTTTTATCAAAATGAAAATTGATCCTGTAACCTGATTTGATATCATCAAACTCTTCAACTTCAAGTTTGGTCAAATAATGCAAGCAGTCCTCTTCCTCTTCTTCCAAGACCATAGAAATTTGAGGATGATTAACAAAGGCAGTCACCCAGAAATTAGGAATTTTCTTAATAATTACATTTCTCTTTTCAAAGTATGGTTTTCTCTGTTTATTGTACTTTTGCTCTACCTGAAGGATTTCATCACTGGCCTTCTCGTTCAATGCATCAATTTCATTTTGGCAAGCATCTATTTCTTCTAAAGCTTTCTGAGTTGCTTCATCGTAATCTCTGGATTCATCATTATCCTTTGATGTACTGGTACCTTCCACAATTTTGACCTTTTTGGGCAAAGCAACACCTTTAGACATGTTCTTACTTATTTCAGCACGATTTTATGGTACAAACTAGTCACACACCTTTCGATTTAACAAGCAAATAAATGCATCGCAAAATTTTCAGGTTTAATTAGTTTAATAAGCAGTAAAAATAATGAAAGAAAATGTAAAAGCAACAAACTTAAAATGTGTGAAAATGACGCTCATGGACAACGAAAGAAGTAACGCTTTAACATTTAACGCGCGCAAAGCACCGCAATTTAGCTTTTACAATCTTGACCATGTTATAAAATAAAAGGTAAAATTTACATAGATAAAAATAAGGGCTCAAAATTATTTCAGATTTATAAAATATTTTTTATTGAATAAATTAATTACATTACGTTATTC
The DNA here is from genome assembly GCA_901482245.1 of Timema douglasi. Lineage (NCBI taxonomy): Eukaryota > Metazoa > Arthropoda > Insecta > Phasmatodea > Timematidae > Timema > Timema douglasi. Next base: position 60,137 of record CABEEJ010001950.1, read on the forward strand.
TATTGCAAAATAGATTATATTTGACATGCGTGTTGTTAGTAATAGCTTATAAAATGAAAATTAAAGTTCATGTGCAATTCCATAAAATTGATAGATAATACAATAACTAGAAATTTAGTTAGTGACCGATGCTGATGACAACCGTCCAAAATCCCTTGAAAAAGATTAGGCCTGTCTACTTTTTAATTGTATCTTTTATGTTAGTTAGTGGCAAATAAAAACACAAACCTTTTACCTTCTTATTATAAGGAATACAGGCCCGTTTATGGTCAGTGGCACCCTGGGCAAAGTGTAAACATGCCCCCCTTATTCTCCACCATCCACCTCAGCCTATATTATTAATAGTGCCAATTTTGGAACGGGAGAGGTTACTTCCCTAACCTTCCTCAAGAGAGCCTATTCATTATCCTCACCATGTCTCAGACTGCTTAGCCGTCAACTGGAAGATAACTCAATTTGAATATCTCAAATTTTATTTTGGTTATCATGGCATTAACTGAATTGTGTCCATTAACAATATCATGGACCTCCCACCCATCACTTTTAAAAATATTAATAATTATTTACAAACAGTATTTCCATTGTATTTATACAGGTATATAGATATCGCCACATAGTCAGAGATTCCTTGCTCGAATTAGCCCAGCACCTCCAAGATCGTGAACCTCTGGGCAATTGCCCATTCTTGCGGTTTATAAAAATGGGCTTGGATTAATAGAAAATATTTGGCTTAACTCAGCAAATCTAATATGGAGTAGAGAAAGGTAAACTATATTTTGTTATACAAGATTTGCTTTATATTGGATCATAAGATGTTTCAAATATAGCTCCACATGTATTAATCAAAGTAAGATAATTAAAATAATACTCTATAATTATATAGTTAAATAACTTTATTTTCTGGTCTTAAAGGAATCAAGGAGGTGTCAAATCTCAACATATTTTTTATAAAATAAATATTTTCTCTTACAAAAAAAAAAATCTGGCAGTATAAAACCATCCTCAAGGAATAAACTACCACTTAAATGCATATACTCTTGCTGATCCGACAAAACTAGAATATTTTCACATTTTAACTAGTATAATATCAGGTCCTGTTGAAACAATTTTGATTTTAGAAAATACTTTGATTTGAATTGCAAAATTCTATTTTGTGAACAAGTACGTATTTTATCCCAAATTTGTTTTTAGTTCTAATGTTAATCTAGTCATAGCTGCTTTGAAAATAATAATTATAGTTTCACAAAAATATCACTCATTGAAAACAATTACCTAATAAAAAAAAATCCAAATACAGCATGCTTCATTGATTTAAAAAAACATTTGGTTTTTATAGTAATAATCTAATTCCTACCGTGCAACAAGCTATTCCAATACAATAGACAGCTAAACAAATATACCCATTATTCACTTTTTTTAATTTATTTAAGATATTTGACGTGCACTTTCTGAACCGACTTAATATCTCAGCTGACGTAAATTTTAATAAGCTAAAGGGAAATAATCCTACCAATTTTGCAAGGAAGAGTGTTTGTATATGACATTAAGGGTTATTTTACATGCCACAATCGACATGGGACCGATGCAAGTTGTGCTATGAATTTTTATCGCTCAAAAAAAAAATCCATGGAGTCATCCGGGTTTGAACTTACGGACATCGAATCATGGGCTGAAAACTTTACTACAAAACTACCGAGGCCACCAATAATGACTTTAATCTTTCTTATACTTCTAAACTGATTTATGAAGAGTTTATATTCATACATAATGCATAGCTAATAGTCTATAGACAAAAATGCGCAAGTAGTTGAGTTACAGTAAATATAATGATAACGTTTATAATCGATATATAGTGAATAGTGAATATTGTACAATGCATATAGTTGATTTAACTTTAACTTGTTTGCTCTGTTTCCAGCTTGATATAAATATATTAGTTCATTTAACTTAAATAAAGTTTAAAAACTTTCCCCTGGTGGTTGACCTTTAATTATTTAATCTATAATGGGAGAAGGATAGATCATTAATAAGTTATATAATATGATATGTATAGATTAAACCAATCAGGTTTTAATAGTAATTACAGCTGCTGGTAATAGTTAAAATGTTAACATTTGTTGCATTCCTCAGGTCAATTAAGACTAGAAATAAAAACCAATATGCAATACAAACATAAATATATTAAATTTGTAAGTTTGAAAATCAACATTTAAGCGTGGGAATTTAATCTAGAACCCTTGGATTAACGCGAGATATCCAGGAATCGTTCCGTATTCAGGGTAACTCTTCGGTCATAATTTAAAACAGCGATATTTGAATAATTAGTCTTAATGGACACAATAACTACCTAGCTATTAATACAAAACAACAACAACAACAAAGAATTTTGTTTTAAAATGTTCAGTAAAACTATAATTACTATAGTAGTACTAAAAATTGGCAATTTTAGTTACACCAAGCAAATATAAGACTGGTGGTTCATATTATAACAACAAAGATAAAAGCACATTCATGTTGCGTTTATAATAATGCGTAATGCCTAGATAATCACAAATATTGTATTGTATGCTGTACGCGAGATGGTAGTTAAAACACAGTCCGTTAAATGATTATGTTAATAACTGACATAGTGAATAGCGTGAAATTCATTTAGTTTACTTAACATTATATTTATTTGTTTTATGCCCTGTCTCACACCGTGTATTGCTGGCGAGTTGAATTCACTCCATAGTCATTATTGTAAGGTCAGGTTTAAAAGTTCAGATGTTTTATAATCAAGCCTTTGCAGTTATACGAACGAGTATATAGTAATCTGCTAGTATCTCCCTATTGGCAAGTTTTAAAATTAGTGGCCCAGATTCTACAATTCGTGTACGAGCTGTGGTGGTCCCACAGTTACTTAAGACATTTTTGGTTATAGATTTATTTATAATAATGAGTATTCTACCTTATAAAATAGCTAATTTCAGCTAATAAGGAAGTAGTTTTCGTTTTATTTGAGTTTTTTCCATTCCATGTTGATTACTTTAAATTTTGTATCTTAATTTTAGCTATAACGTCAAAACTCTAAAGGTATCTCACTACTACAAACAAGGTTCAAAATGTTATCTTGCATAACCTTAATGAAATTGACACTATATGAAGAAAAATTGTTTGGGGTCCAACGGTGTGGATTTCTACGAAATATATCATCAAGGGATCAGAATATTACCATCAGGAAAATACTAGAAAAACGTGAGAATACAATATGACAATATTTCAATTATACATAGATTTAAAAAAAAACTGTTGATTAAATTAAAATAAACAATTTTTATGAAATTTTACTTTAGTTTGGGATACCCAAATTTTCTTTCGAGATAATTGAGGTATGCTGAATAGATTACAAGTGGTAGGTCAAAGGTTGGATGTCCCTTATCATATACATTCAAAATACATAATAGAATTAGACAAGGGGATTCATTTTCCCTTATTTCGCTTTCCTAAAATTAAAAAGGGAATAAAGAAAATAAGGGTAAAATAAAGTTAAAACAAACTATTCAAATTAAAAACCTCTCCAACAAGTAAACTGTTTGTAATAATTGAGGTGGCAGCTCTTATATCTTAGAGCAAGCTGATCTTTCTTACACTGACCAGCCAGACAGCTGGTCTTGCCTTCATTCTTTCAATCGTTTGTTTCTGGATCTGTCTGGCCATCATCGGAGAAAGGGAACTATTGTTTACATAGACTAGTATTAGTTCAATTTACTTTCGTGATTAGTGAATAATCGTAAGTAATATATTGTTAAAATCTTATTTTTTTAGTTGATTTTAGCAGTAGTTATTATTTCCATATATGATTATGAACACTATACTACAAGATAATGTATTTATAACAATTTACAGTAAGTTTAGATTTATTTTACAAGAATATTTACTATTGTTTGATCCTCTGAGGGAAGAGGGTTTTCTTTGCGTACATTTGTAGAATGACAAGGGCGTCAACAAGTACATCAGTGTAAGAGGAGGGCTTCTGTGTCGAAACTCATAAGTAATATTTTGAAGCATAGTTTGTCGTCCCAGCCTTTTGACGGAAAAATAAAATAATTGAAACAGGCAGACCCATTTCATCTCTAAGCAAACTTATAAAATACTTTGACATTTTAATACTCAATTTTATGAAAGTGTTTAGTAATTATTGGGGTGTTGGGTTGGTGGAAATTATATAGTTGACCTTACTATTTACTAACGATAATAGCGTGTAGAATAAGTCTTAATTCAGTGATATTAATAATATTTTCAAAGCTATTAAAAGACATCCCAAAGGTAAAACTCATATGCAGGCCAAAACCCAAGAGAAAAATTAGGTAATAATTAATCATTATTATTATTATTAGAATTACAATTACAATTATATATATATAATTTAACGATCAAGTAATATTTCTAAGAGCCATATTTTGTGTCACCCATCCCTTTTTTTCTTCCCCATAATACTTCTAATAAAATAAATACAAAACAAGGAAGGACCAGTGTAAGCTTCCAATTAAACTAAGATTCATCAGACTCCCTTTAATGTAGCCTCATTGCTACCCTCTGTCCAGAATATACCACACTCCACTGAATGGCACACTGCAGTTATTAGGATATGCAGTTGATTTAGCTTTATTGGAAAATAGTAAGGAAAATGTAGCAAGTAATGCATAAGTTTTACTAGAGGCTATTAAGGAAATAAGTTTAGAAGTGAACGCTGAAAAGATTAAATATACGAGCACACAGAAAACACAGATTGGGGCGGTTAATTTAGAGATTACTTCGAACAACTCATAATTTGATAGAGTTAATTAGTTTAAACATGGAAGAATTTTAACTAGCTTTTTCGATATTAGATTGTAATTTAGGAAAAAAATACAGACGATAAATAACTTGGTCAATAAGTTGATGACATCTCACCTGCTTTCCAGTAATGTAAAACTCAAAATTGACAAAACAATAATAATAAACATGTTCTCTTATCTTACACGACGAGAATAAATTTAGGGCATTTGAAAGCATATTATGTAAATTGCTAGGATAGTCAAAGCTCGAAGAATATTAGCAGGACTTGTATTTCAAATGGAAGAATTTAGGGCCGTTTTCAATATTTTATCTGGCACCCACTGGAAAGAATTAGAATGACCTAAATGCAGATGGGAGAATAGCATCATAGTGGACCTGAAGAAGATAGAGTGAAATGAGGGGAACTGGATAGGGATGGGTGACATACTTTTGTATGTGTGTCAATTATTGACTTCGAGTTCCTAATTAAATAGAGTAATTAATTTATTATGCCTAATTTCTAATATCTTAATACTCTCATTAATAAGTCCTGACGCTATTTTAGTTTAATTATTATCTGCCAGATGGCTCTGTAAAGGGCTCCTGTTATTTTGTAATGTTTCATGAGAGAATATGTGTAGTGGCAGCATTGACATAGTTATTTTGTTTATTAATTTTTTGACTGACCTGTATTAAGTTTAAGTTTAGTCATATCAGTAATAATTTTTAATAATCTATAGATTTAATTAGGATAGCGATGATCAGTGACCTTTATTAAAAGTATTTACCCACTGAAGTAATATTTATTACGTGAGTTTAAATATAACACGTATATAATTTTTGAATGTTTAGCTACAATCTCACTACTGTAATTAGTCATAATTACTGTGTGCTGGTAGGCCTATATTTATAAGTAATATGTCCAAAAGAAACCAATCTGATAACTCATATGTACACTTGTACAGGTTTCCTATTTATTTATGAATTTAAGAGTTCTGTCAAGGCTCCACAAATGCATATCACTTAATATTTAGTAAAGGTTTGCCCTTTTTACTAGGCAGGCCTATTTTATTTTGCTATACACATTTGTAACCTAGTTCAGGGGTTAGGACATGGCTGTATCTGAATGGTCTTGAAAACCTTTGAAAGATTCTTTGAGTTGACTTGATAAATTCACACTCCACATACTTCCTATTAAAGATCATATCAGCCAATTTGAACGGCAACGAACCTTGCTCCATCCTTGGGACCGCAGTACTAGCTACCATTAACAAATGAACTTAGAAACCATGCTTAATGCCATCCATCAGTCCTAGTGAAAATAAATAGCATACAATGTTTAATATCCACACCATTTTATTGTTTGCGTCCACTTTCTTCACATTGTTCTACAAAAATTAAAGCATGCCAATAAACAATTTGCTACTTTTAGTGATAGTAAATGGTAGGCATGGATTGATGAGCCAAAAGTTTTGAAATAACTTCTTTATAATATAAAATGTGTAGGCCTATAGTTTAAAATGGCGGGCAACATAAAGTTCTTAGCTCTAGCAGATGAAAAGACAGTTGTCAAGTCAAACACTGCACCATGGGCATGTCGCTGTATTGCTTCCGGCCTTGTACTCAAGTGTAAGGGACGTATCGGAATCCTTTTGTGGCAATTTGGACGGATCTACACTTGGTCATGTGGTTACCTTGATGTGACTTTCGTCGCAAGTATACATAAAGGCCTAATAAGTAGAAAATTTGGATACAGCCCATATAGATATACACAATTTAGCTTGTGAATTATAAAATTACTGCAGATGGGAAAAGACAAACGAACTTATTTAGGCCTATATCAAATGGTGGAATACATACAAAAACTTATAAAAAATACACAAAGTAAACTAAACCCTAAAATCTTTAAAAAACTAATAATACAAGAGTTTTAGTTATTTTAGGTTGGTTTGTCAGTTGAATAATCATTTCTTAACAATATTTATACATAGGGCCTATTATATTGATAATATATTATATACATTGGGATTAGCTAAGGAACTGTTCAAGATTATATAATTTGGCCGAAAGTCAATTATCTGTCACTTAGCTTATATTTTAAACAAATAAACTTTTGAATAATTTTTTTTTAAGTTGACATTTTGAACAAAGTTTTGTTTTTTTAGATAAATAACAAGTTATGGATTTCCAAAATCGCCCCGGTGGCAAAACTGGGGGTGGTGGCCAGGCATCATGGTCAGAAAGCAACCGAGACCGAAGAGAGCGTCTTCGGCAGTTGGCCTTGGAAACCATTGACCTCAACAAAGATCCATATTTCATGAAAAATCACTTAGGTAGGTGGTGGTTTAGGGCCTTTCAATAGTTCTACTATACTAGTTATAATTAATTTTACTATAATTTATTGCAGATAAGATCACTTAGACTTATTATCATCTATTATCATTAGCCTATCCCGCACTTGTGGTCGCATGGTCTAACGCCTCACTCGTGTTCGACTGGCTTGCTGGTGACGGGGAGATCGAGGTTCGATTACCAGTCGAGGTTACTGAGGCTGCTTCTTTCTAAATGGTTTCCCCACTTTCCCTCCATGCAAATATGAACACATTTCCTCTGAAACTCTACCCTACTAATACTTAGGCTATTCCACCAACGTTTTTTTAAAAGTAGTTGACAGAACTTTCTTAACCGAATGATTGTATCAGCACACAACTAACTTATAAACTAGCCCAAATTAAATCTATAAAATACACAACACTCAGCCCGCGAGCCACTAAATCGTCACTCTGAAAGGAGAAACCAAAACTTCACCAATAATAGACTTTTTGGCCATGAATGCATTATTTAGCATATTGAGAGTTAAACTGGAAAAGTAAGCCTATTCAAGATGGCTCTAAATGTTCTCTGGAAAGTCAGGGTAGCCTAGTTTCCAAAATTAAAAAAAAGTGGAAGTATATGGCATTAAACGACTGTTACAGGGTCATACGAATGCAAGTTGTGTTTGACCTTACACAACAATGAGGGCAGCTACCTCGCGCACACGCAGGGTAAGAAGCACCAGGCCAACCTGGCCCGGCGTGCCGCCAAGGAAGCTAAGGAATCCCCACAGCAGCCAGCCCCTGAAAAACCAAGAGTCGAACCCAAGAAGTTTGTCAAGATTGGGCGGCCCGGGTACCGGGTGACCAAGCAAAGGGAACCGGATAGCTCCCAGCAGAGTCTTCTGTTCCAGATCGACTATCCCGAGATAGCGGATAGCATCCTACCACGTCACCGCTTCATGTCTGCGTATGAGCAGAAAGTGGAACCCCCTGACAGGAAATGGCAGTATCTTCTTTTCGCCGCCGAGCCTTACGAGACTATTGCTTTCAAGGTAACGGGGAAAATATTCTTCAAGCACTTTTTATTTCAACCATGATATTTACATTTAGAAGCGTCTTTAGTCTAGCAGAAATAAAAAGAAGAAAAACAAATTGTAGGCTCAAACATTATTAATTATTATAAGGTTGTGTTATTCTTTTTGAAAAATACAACTTCACGTCAGATATTTGTTGGATTTGACTTCGATTAAAAAGTAAAATTACAGATTTGACACGTATGAAGCTTCACCAATATATATTTTTTTGAAATTTAGATACATATTTATGGCATTTTATGATGTCCTTATGGAAACCTTTTTTAACTTTAAACTAAATTTTATTATGTTTAGAAAAAGGTAGGCTAGTAAAAATAATTCTATTTATCCGTATTATCAAGCATTATCTAAGTCTGTATTATTTTATCATATCTTACACTCCTTACAAAAGAGTATTTTAGAATGTTTTCTAAAATGTTATACTATCTTGGATGTGTAGTAATTCTTTAAATACTCTTTGTTCAATGTGGTGAGGTATTTAGTTTGTAGATACGGTAGTATAAACAGTAGGGGTGTGCGAATCTTTGGTGAATGTTTCGTTAAATATGACATATTTAAACATAGAACCATTTTTAGAAAGACTTCTAAACACTATTTTAACACCAAATAGTTATTAAATAACATCCATAACATAAGTAAACATAAATTTTAAGGATATGTGAAAACCACTTTTCCAATCCAAGATCCTCCTCTCTTTTTTTTTGGTCTCCCTTGCGGACATTTTCCTACATACTTTATCTCCATGATTCTCTTTGTTATTGTTCATAAGTGTTTAGTTAAGATAATTCTTCTGGATGAGGAGGGAATGTAGCGTTATCTCGTGTTGCAGGTGCCCAGTCGAGAGGTGGAGAAGACCGAGGGAAAGTTCTGGACTCACTGGAACAAAGACACCAAACAATTCTTTCTGCAGTTTGCCTTCAAACACGACTCCAAGCAGCAAATGCATCAGCAACCCCTCTCGAGTCTTAACAAACCCCCTCCTCCTCCTACACCACCCATGCGCCCCCCTGGCCCTCCGCCTAACCTTCCTCCTCCACCCATGCCTCCCCCTCCTATGATGCATCCCATGCCCCCGCCTCGTCCCCTCATGCCTCCTGGCATGCCCCCGGGGATGCCTCCGCCTCCCCCCATGTTCAACCCTGTACCACCCCCACCACCCAAGATGGGCAACATGCCCATGCCACCTCCGCCGCCCAAACTTGGGGGCAACTGAATATTGCCAAACTTTTTGAATCGTGTGTGGACATGAATTCTAGGTCCGCAAGAACAGTGTTTCCCACATTATGCTTCATACACCCAGGACTGTGGAGTCCACGATAAGACTTAAACTCCTCTGTTTTTATACTGTTAAACTCTGACTCCTTAAGAAACGACTAACATATATTAATTTATAAAACAAACTTATTGCATTAAAATACTACAATACAGGTGACTTCATGAGATGCTTCTTTGGCATTGTGAATACATAATTATTTTAATGAATTTGTTAATTCAAACTATAAATATTTCTCCTAAAGAATAAAAAAATAAAGAATAAAACTTAAATGATACAGTTACAATGTTCTGTTATATTATTATAAATTTAATTTTGAAGCTGGAGTCGCAGTCAATACATTTTTACTGACTCCAACTCTTGACTTCACCCAAAATTGCTTTAGACTCAACATCTCTGCATGTACCCCTTAGTATGCGAAGGGCCTCACACAGCACACATCATCACTGGGTTTTATTTAAATAATAATAAACTTCTACTGATGATAGAAAGACCGATAAACAAATTAGTGCAAATTTTGATGAACCGTCATGACTTCCTCTCTTTCCTTCTGTCAAGTCTTTGTTTAGAATCCCGCGTCTTTCTACTCTCAACTTGTTAAGAGCTGGAAGGGGTTCATGAGAGGGCTAAGTTTGGGAAACTCTTGACTGGAAAAATATAACTTCTCTTATCAAACAGTATGACGGTGCAATGTTTTCCTTTGCACATGATACTAACATATATTATTAAATATAAAATACTGAATCCTGTATTTTTTTAAATTCATGTCCTTAAACTAATTTGTACAATTATTCCACTAAGTATCAGTATGCAAAGTTTTTTTTGTTCCATTATTTAGGTAGGCTATGTTTGTTTAGAAATAAAAACAAATAAAAGTGATGAAAAACTTTTTATTTACTAATTAAGAAAAAATACAATATGTCGACACATCATAATTTTGCTGAACTCAAAAAAATTAATGTCTTATTTTCATAGGAAGCATATTATTTGAAAACTGGAAACTCATGTTACCACAATGGCGGGGAAAAAATATTACATTTGTTGTATTTACATTCTTGGTCAATTTTACTAACAATATAAAGATAAAATATATAGCAATTCATAAGCAAGTATTATTGGAAGCTTTTTATAACCTTTTATTTGAACTTTATAATCAAATATAAGACCTATTTATACAATACGAGTTTCAGTGACCTCCAATCACTGTTGGTGGTCGAAATTGGACTTCCTGTAAAAATCAGGTTTATAAATATGAATGTAATTTGATAACATAAAAAAGCCACTCAAATTTAGCTTGTTAAAATTGTCCCTAGTTTAGCCAACCTCTCTTGTTGAATTCTTCTACAATTTCTGTTATTCTTTTGTCGTAGATTTTAGAACTCTGTAGAATGAAGGAATCATTTGTAAATGTGGAAAGCTCTTCTACGTCTTCTTGAGGAGTGCACACTATTTGCGTCATGATGAGAAGATGACCGAGTTCGGTTGGAGCAAATGTATTGACTTCAGCCATGAATCTGTCATGAGAGAAAGGTTCGACATCGCAACCCAACTCCTGTAAACAACTGACAAAGTTTTGGTGGTAATGTCTTAAAAGATTGTCAAAGTGCTTAGCCCTTACCTCCTCTTGTGTGCTTGAATATAAGAAAAATATCAGGTCCTTGACTGGTGACGTGTAGGCGAGAACTTGGAAATCTACAATTTTAAGTTTTGTCGGAGTTTTAAGAACTTGTTTTGTATTTATGTTGTTTTGGGAGTCATCATATGTAAACATCATATTATTGGTCCAGAAGTCGCAGTGGGCCATGGTGGCAAACGGTTCTTTCACGGGTGGCATCACTGCGTTGGCATTATTTTCGATGGCTTGAGTCAACGTTTGTTGAATTTTATCTAGAAACTGGCTACACGTGGGGATATCTTTCAGAGCAGTTATTATGGTTTCAATAAATTTATCTCTGTCTTCTTTCTTGACGGGACCCAGCCTGAACTTGGTGCAAGCTCTGAGAACTGTTTCTTTAAATACTTGAGGTTTTTTTATCTTAATAGCCAGTGCTGTGGCATGAAACCTAGCAAGTTGAGAAAGCACAAACCGGGTGTGTATAATGTCAAAACCGGTGATTCGATCACCCATTTGATAGCCTAACGGTTTCAGATTTTCCAGCAACAGGACGGCACCGTCGTCTGCCAACTGGCCGAAATCTTTGTCCCGCGTCGCCTGACCTCCGTAGCATACTGGGAAAATGTCGAGCATTTTATTTCTGGGCACTTTAGCTTCTATCTGTATTTTCTCATATTCTGGACTTACAAGTAAATAAAGGTCGATCTCCTTACGCACAGTGACTTGACAATCGAAGAGCTCTTTTAGATAAATGGAAATAGGGACCATCTTTGCCACCAGAGAGAGTGTAATGTTACCAGGCTGTGTAACAACGTCAACTGCTAGAATGTTGCTTCCGTAGTTCTCCCCGGGTTTCGTCAACGGCTTTGCTGTGAACTTCTCCACGCTCATGTCATCTCCTAGTTTGGGTCTAAGAAGGCGTTGAAGGTCATTCTTGGTCAACACCTCCACTGATTCATCTGACATTGTACTTGCAACAAATTGGAACACAGTTGTAATAAGTAGTCGGCATGTTTCTTTTAACACTGCGTCTTACTACCTATACAAGTTACACACATATATGATAATTACTCCAATGGGTTAGGGATGGGAAAGGAAGCATTTTTGAGGTAATACACACATATTTGCGCAGGAGAGTGGGAAACTATTTAGGAAAAAACACCCTCATTAAACTCAATTGAGATTTGAACCTGTATCTCCTTGTCACATTTACAAACAGCTTAATTTGAGCTTGAAAAGGGTGAAAAATGTACAATTGACCATGCACATGCACTTGCTCGAGGAAAGAATGTGGGAAAACAGAATAAGTGCATTTGAATGGGATTGAAGCAATGCTACACTATCGAAGTCAAAGGCACTATCTGAATGATCACATCCAAAAGTAAACTAGAAATGTTTATCTGGTAAATCTAGTAAAACAGTGTAAGGTATGTTACTTGCTTTATGGCATTAGGGACTCAAAAGTTCATTGATGCACTTACAAAAGTACACCACCTATCCTTATCTTGAGCTAGTTCTATCCAGTCTACCTCACTACACTCTATCCCTAGCGAGAGCTAGTTCTACCCAGTATACCTCATTACACCCTATATCTTTAACCTCCCTTCTAATGTTATCCTCCATATGCATCCAGGTCTTCCCAATGGTCTCATCCTATTGGTTTTCCCAGTCAATACCCTGAACACTTTTCTAGATTCTTCTATTTGGGTTGTGTTACCTGCTTACCATAATATAATGATATGACTCTATAAGGAAAACCTTATAGAGTCATATCATTATATATTCGCATCCATGTCCTTTTCCTGTTTTGTCCTTTTTGTTATACCTTTTATTTGTTCCTATCTACGTGTTCTATTATTTATTATTATTCTTTACCATTTTCTTTTTTTTTCTCCTCTTTTGTGTTTTTTTGTTTTCTCTTTTAGGAAGTTGCGTTGCGCGTTTCACACTCCTCCCTGATGAGTTCCGATAGAATGAAACCTAGGTCGGGGGATTGGGCGGTGACGATCAATTTTCTTTAAGAGACATCCATTACCTCTTTGTCCATTGGCAGCAGTGTAAAGTGTGAACTGTGTTCTTCTTTTCATTGTAAAGGCCATATTATGTTGGTCCCCCTTTTATATGTTTCTATCCACCTTTCCTGTACCTTCTTCCAAATATATCACCATAATATAAGAGACTTGATTATATTAACAATGTCTTGTGTAGAGTACAAGGTATGTAACTCATCATCATTATATAACCTCCACTTCCCAGTATTTACATCCTTAAATATCTTCCTATACACCTTATTTTCGAACACCCTAAATTTGTTTTTAAGATGTAAGGTAAAAGACCATGTTTCATACTTACACACACATAAAGAACCATTAAAACTTTAGTTTTTAATATTCTGTACAGCCATTCTACAAACTATCTTTGCTATGTTTATCACGATTAACATTTATTGGCGTGCAATTGTTTTAGGTTTAAGACAAATATTAAATATACTATGTGCTTTTTTTAAAATTAGTTTTATAAAATCGAAGATTTTGTTTCTACATTCAATGGTTAAATAACAAATTAAATATGTTTGTTATAACTTTGTCTTAATGAACTAATTTGATAAAACTCTGCCAAAAAATCCCCAACCTTTTAGATTTATTTAAAACTATTCGAATTTAAATGTATGCTTGTTATAACCCTATTTTCTTACAAATAACCGTCCAGAAGGCCTTTTTTCCTAACATAATCTTAATATCATATATTAGTAGGGGACTAGTAGGAAAAAAAGCCTTTCAGAAGGTTATTCGTGATAAAACCGAGCTAGGCATGCTTTTAAGTGGTTTTTTTTAATTGGCGTCCAACACCTTAGATTGGTTGGTAGCTTCCCTGCCTACTGATCTAATGATCCTGGTTTAATCCCCGGCAGTGCTGAATAAGGTACCATAAGTGAAATACAAGTTTTGCTTTTCACAGAGATGAATTAACAGATGGGGGACTGGATCTTGTGTCTGTTCTAAATTTATGTTAGTTTAAAGGTCATGTGCTTATATAATCATTCGGTTCAGAAAGTGCACATTTAAGATCGTGAATAAAAAAAAATTAATTTACATTTTAATTTTTCAGATAATATCTTAGATCAATTTAAGTTCATGTAGTTTTTTAAGAAGTAAAGATATCTTCAAAAGACTCGACGCTAAACTACAATCCAAGTAAAATATATCGCAATTCTTATCATTATAATATATGTTGTATTTTCTTTCATTGTATAAATAAAAGCTGTAATGCATTTTGTGTAATTAAAGATAATCTTTTTCATAAAAAATCTTAAGACTTGTAACAGTTAAACTATTCTATACTTTTATATTTGTAAAAAGGTACAAGAAAGGTAAATAGAAACATATAAAAGAGAAACAAAGCACAATATGGCTTTTACAATGAAAATAACAACATGGTTAACACTTTACATTGCTGCCCCTTGAAGAAAATTATTCGTGACCGCACAATCACACCACCTAGGTTTCATTCAATTGGGACTAATCAGGAATAAGTGTGAAACATACAACACAACTTCTTAAAAGAGGAAACCAAAATAATACAAAATGGGGGAAAAAAGGACATTTTTAAAGAATGATAGGACACTTAGATTGGGACATGTAAAAGGAAAAACACAGGAAATGGATATTGTATGTGAATATATATATGTCCAATGGCATCACTGTAAAAGTAAAAGCAATGTTTTGTTAATTCCCTTTTATATGTTTCTATCCACCCTTCCTGTATCTTCTCCCAAAGATAATACAATTACCTCATAAAGGGAAAAGAGATTTTCCTCATAGAGATATAATTATAATCTTTATTTAAAAAAATAAATAGTTACAATTACTTACAGCCTGCTTGTGTCCCAGTTGCACAGTGAATGAATGACCCAGTTCAAGATGAATTGCAATCATTCTATTGCCTCTTCTTCGTCATGTGTCAAACTGATTTAATAACATCATTGACCTTGAAGATCATTAAGTTGATAATGACCTAATAACTATAGTTTACTGTTGAGAGAGAGCAAAGGTCACTAATAATCTCATAATATATTAAAGAGTTATCATATAATTGTAAGAAAATTAAATTCAAAATAAAATTAAAAACATTGACACATATTTACAAACAGTTAAATATTTCAAGCGATCTTCCTATTCATTAAACCTACTACCTACCTCCTGAGAAAGACTCGGTGTGGTATTGAAATAATTGTACTTTTTGTATGACACATAACATGTTTATTACATTTTATTCCATAAGTCCATAAAATAATACTCATAACATGACATAATTATCAAAGTCGAATAATTATAATTTTTTGTTCCATCAAAACGTTTACAACCTGTGTTAGGAAATTATATATTTTTAATTACTGATTTCTGTTGTCTTATTTCAATAGTGTTTTTATCCTAAGGGCCAAAAATATAACACAGAATTGGTCGCGCTTTATTTTAGAGAGAGAGGTAAGATCTGGCGATTATATTTGTTTTAATAAACTTTGTTGATAGCATTGGTTAAATCTAGATCAAATATTACAATCAGACAATGAGGATCGTAGCTAAAAGTAGGTCACGATATTAATGTGTTTGTCACTAGAGCTGCTGGTAACTAGAACAATCTGGTAGAGAGGTCAGTTGTTTAAAGATCAACTAAGGTATGGAGAGAGCAAGGGAAACAAATGAGCTACTGACCAATAAGGTCAACCTATCATAGGATGTTTACTATCATCATTTAAGTTTAAAATCTTCAACTTTTACCAAAGGTAGTTAACATTCTCTACCCCCAACTGCTGTTTAATATCCGTTTGGGTTGAACACACATATTGATTAAATGGAGAAAGCACAATCGTGATTGTATGATTAATTGTAGATGTATAGAAGCTTGGGAGATTGAAATACTCCTTAGGTTACAAGTATAACTGTGTCAAGTATCATATTTGTAAATTTCGAATAATTATTCTTGGACATAAGAATTTAATTCGGGATCATTGGCTTAACGCGCCAAGGGTATTGGGTTCGAATCTCGGCATAGCCGAAAAATTTATTGCTGATGAAATGCAGTGTGGGGTTTTTCCCTTTCACTGTGATGAATTAACAGCCGGCTGGATGCTCTGTCTGTTCTAGATTTAAGTTAAGTTTATAAGTTGTTTACTGATATAATCAGTCGGTTCAGAAAGTATACGTTAAATGCTTCATTCATCAGTGTGGAAAGGGGAAATGCACATTCCACCAATGATACATTTTTCTACCATGCCAGGAATCTAACCTGAGACTCTTAACTTAGTAGCCGACTGAGCTAAGATGTCAGACTTCTTATTTTAGTAAGTTGTGTTGCACATTTAACACACACTACTAAAGTTTCGATAGAATGAAACCTAGATTAAGGGATTGGGTGTGGTAAATCTAAAGAGTCAGGGTGACCTGGCGGTCTAGGGGTAAGGTGTCAGACTTCTGTGCTGGTGTCTGGGGTTCAATCCTCGGTCCCGGCATAGATTTATCTGATTACCAAACTCTTCCTTCACCTCTGACAAGGCATCCTGTGAATGTGGGGAATGCCAGGACTCCACCGTGGTTCGGATTCCACGTTAAACTGTAGGTCCTCCATTTCATTTCACAATCACCCTAACATTACACATTAGGGTAAGTGCGTATAACCCGAACGGGTAGTAAGACGCGGTGCTAATAATAATAAATCTTAAAGATGCAGCTGTGTAGATTGTGTTCTTTACGTTGTAAAAACCATATCGTGTTAATTCCCCCTTTCCTGTAACTTCCATTACAT
Organism: Timema douglasi; assembly: GCA_901482245.1. NCBI lineage: Eukaryota > Metazoa > Arthropoda > Insecta > Phasmatodea > Timematidae > Timema > Timema douglasi. Next base: position 77,033 of record CABEEJ010001950.1, read on the forward strand.
TACGAAATTTGCCCCAAAGAAAGAAAACTCTTCCGTTAAGAGAGGTTCAATTATATAACTCCCCTTTCCCCTCACACACAATGCAAATAAAGATGTATTTTCTTTGTCAAAATCTTGTCTTTCTCAAAGTTAACTAAGTGTAAGTTTGTGACACACAATCAATAAAATGTAACCCTGTGTGAAATCATACTCAAGTGTTGAAGTAACTGTCAAAGGGGTGAGCCCTCTTTCCCTGACAAAGATTAATCAAAAGAGACAGTCATCGAAGAGGAGAATGGAGAAATATTAAATAAAAAAGTTGTACGAGTATAAAAGTACTTTTATTGTATTTTTTTTCATAACAGTTTGGAACTTTTATATGCATAAACAAAGTATTATTTATTCACTAATTGCTTTTGATTGTTTTTAATGAGAAGCCACACTGCCAACAAAAAACAGCATCAAGTTTAATTATTGATTCCTTAAGTAAAGATAATTAAAGTATGACATTGTTATAATATAGTCCTCTTAAAAAAAATTGCTTTAGCATTTTTTGCCAATCTAAAAGTAAAATAACGGAAATAAATACAGTGAAATCTCCTTTAACAGACATCTCCGAATAGCGGCTTCTTTCTAATGGACAGTTTGAATTTCCCTGGCAAAATAACAAGAGTTCTTATGGCAAAACAAATTCTCAATAACAGACTTTCTCAATAATGGAAATGGACACTTCTAGAAATGCATATTTATGTATCAAAATCTCTAAACAGCAAACCAAAATTAAAACATCAATTTATAATATTTATATTAAGCAGTTTCTACAGTAAGTTTAGTATAATATTGATTCAGTAGTTATAATTACCCTGCATACAATACTGTACAATACAGTAATTAGAATTTTATAGTTAATATTCACAATATTTAGGTTCATTTAGATCAAACTGTGTTCAAGAAGTATTGATTTATATTAAAAAAAATCTTTTCCAAATAACGAACACCTCTTAATAATGGACTTTTTTTTTTTTTGCTCCAGGAAGGTGTCCGCTAGTAAGAGATTTCACTGTATACATTTAAATAAACAAATATATTTTTTTTAAAGTATAATATATATGGGCTTTCCCCATTCAACTATAACAACGAGAATGTGTTTGTTTTTTATTTGCATCTTTGCTTCTTATTATTAACTATAAAGCAAATACAAAAACTTTATTTCAATCCAAACATATTTCAAATTGATACATATTTGTTTTTATCAAGTGTAAGCTAAAGAAAACCAAAATTAATTACACATGTCTCTACAATTAAATGTAGGAAAGCGAGCACAATTAACATAATTATAGCAGAGTAGAAATTGTTCAGAAAAAACACTATTGCATACAAAAACAAAGTTAAATGATAGTTTTAGTTAACCACAGGACTTTCCTCTTAAATATCAACAATCTCCACTCTTATGGTGGGATTGCCAGTTATGTTCAGTAACTTTGAAAACCCGTTTGGACAAAATAAATAAAATATTGCTTCAGTAGATACATTTTCTTCACATGGCGGTATCAACAAGGGGTTGAATATTTGTCATGAGCATTTTAATATTTGATGAGAAAATATTTAAACATAGATAAAAAAAAAGTAGTTCTGGTAAAATGCTGCTATGCCAATTACAAAGATTCAGGAACTGTTAAGATTACTGTGGTAGAAAATTAAACTAAACTGGAGCAATAATTGATTTATGTTTACCAAAATAGTCTTTTTTAATATAAAAACTATAAAAATATGGTCCCTAACTTCCACTCCACCTTAACATTACCAATTTAATGTGTTGGTTATTCTATCTGTATCTGGATCCGTATTATAGTCTAAACCCCTTCAATACAATTTTAACCATACCCACATACAGCCTCGTATGTAACAACATATGATTTAAAAACACATATAAGCTATTTAACTAATTTTTTTTTGTTAAAATATACTTTGAGGGGTTAACAAGAAAAATTAAATCTGATTAACACCAATATAGATTGCAAAGGTTTTTCAAAAGTTATTGAACTCCAAGCAAACATTTATTCGCGAGTGTAAGAAAGAAGCACTGGACTCATTTAATGATGATGACATTTTAGAATGTTACGACTTGAAATCTATTTCAAAGTTATGATTGTAGGCAATGTCTTATGAATGTAAAGTGAACGATTTCTGTTTTGGCCAAGCTAATACTTTCTCCCTGATAAACATTTTTTAATATAAATGGTTTGGCATTGAAGATCCTAGGTTAAACTATTTTGGGTAGTAAAAAAGGAAAACAATAAAAATCATACACTTTAGGGGGCTGCGAGGGTTAGATTTATGAGCTTCGAGCTAATATTTACGGTTTGAGCTTGACAAACTTAGAGGCTAGGAAAATTCAAGTTCTTTACCTTGTATTACGAGTGTGGTGGTGAATGTTTTATTGTTTACTCTTTGCTCTAATTGTTTGGATGTGATTTACGAAATGTGGAATTTGAGGGCAGAGGAAGAACCCAAAAGAGGGCATTGCGCAGATGGTATGTCAAGGTCAGTGACTGAGCAAACTGGTTGTTGAAGGGTTGGGGCAGATGGCCGAGATAAAGGCGGCACAGAAAGTAATCTTCCTACACACAAATAGCTTAGCATGAAACAATATTAGTTTGAAAATGTACTAGGTACACTCTGTTTACCCTGAATGGTAGCGTGCATACCTTAATGGATTACACTATGGTGCAGCTTATAAGATTGTGCCATAATGGACAGGTCAAGGTAAGAATTCTACCTTTTAGGGTAAGCAGTGTTTTCAGCACTGAATGACCAGTCGCGATCCAGATCTGCACATCCAGCCCTATTTAGCCCGTTTAAGCCCTTTTAAACCTGCACTTAATTGATATTAAATTGAAAAGTAGTTAATTTTTCAGTAACTAAAATTAAATGTATATTTAAACATTAATCACACAATTTATTATTTCTCTTTTAATATATATATATATATATATATTTTTCTCTGAAGCTTGTTCAAGATCAAGTTGAATCAAAAATCTTGAACTCACAGCCTCCTGATTATTTTACAACCGATATATTTTATTTTCATCTGTGACATATTTAAACAATGTGATAATATGTGAATATGGCAGCTCGAGTTATCCTACATCAAAGAAATAACTCGCGGTAAAAGATAAAATGCAAGGTAAACATTACACAGGTTAATAACAATAGGAATAATAATTCAAAGAAACAATATAAAAATAACACTGATAAAATAAAAATAAAAAAACAAATTTAAATCTTATCATTTGGAACCTTGGTAAAACTAACACATTTCTCTCTAGAAACAAAGATGGTTTCTGTTTCTGCTAACAAAGAGTTAGCACACATTTACTTAACTAATAAAGTTATTAAACTGTTAGCACCTTCATTATAACAGTTGGTGTGATGTTCTGACACTTAAATCTAATTATCAGGTAACAAAGTATTAAAACTCTTATTACTGGGACATCACGCATGTGGATTGGTTATAAACCACAACATTAGACTACAGGGGAGTGTGAAGCCAACTTTTTCAGTTTGAAGCAAAGTTTGAATATTAAAAAAAAAAAAAAAAAAAAANAAAAAAAAATGATAATATAATGTTACTTAACTATATAACTTTAGATATTAAATATAATTTACAACATGTTACATTGAAAACATGATTTAACATATTTTGTTTTAGGATTATAAATTAATTTAATAATTTTAGATTGTCATGCGAACATTTTTGTGATAAACATAACTGCACAAAATGACAGAAATTGAACATAAATGTATATTTTAACTTTAAATATTTTTATTGGCCCATTCTTTGTAATTGTCGAATCGAGGAATTTTATTTTTGAATCAAAGTTGATAAAACTTTTAAAGCAACATCAAAGATTTCAAAAGCTTCACCCCCCTTCCATTACGCCTCTAGATACAAGATACATATGGACATAATTGCAAGGTAAATGTGATGTTACAAGGTAATAATACTAATATAACAAAGTGAAACAATGTTTCTCAATCTCTAGGAACCAAGCATTTCAATACAACCTTCACAAACAATAAATCTACACAAACCTAAATAATAAGTGTTGAGTACATAACCGTTGGAATCAATTTAAGTTATTCAAACTTTTCACAATGTTACAACGGACATTGCAATTAAAATTATAACTAATTTAATAGGCAAGTTTATTCCAGAATGTTATACCTTTGGACACAGATTAATAAACTTTGATTGTAATATCCAAAAATAAAGAATTGATGTTAGACAGTTGTGCTATAGTTTCTATAACTTCTCTGTAGTCTAACCGCTTGACAAATACGTGCTATTACATACCGTGCATTACTTTGGAAATATAATCGAGAATCTGGTGCTACATGTAACAAAACCATTTTACATTTTTTTTAAATGAAACAAAAGGGTGTGTATTTGATTTGTATTAAGGATGAGGGAATTTTTTTTTTGTAGTACGAAATTAGATACAGAATTAAATTTTTATGCCGTTTTTTTGTGTGTGTATTGATTATTATTTTTCAAACGTACATTGTAGTCTTTGATTCAATTCATGTTTCTTTTCATCAAACTTAAAAAAAAAAGCTATTTTATTTACTATATTTTAACAGTATTTGTTTCAAGAAGTGAAAAGGGGTTTAGTGAAATATTTGTTTCAAACTATTTATATGTATATCAAACATAGTTTTCTATTAATTATTTGCAAAGATAGCTCCTGATAACAAGAGGAACAGAATCACCCCAAATAATTAACATAGTTAATTCTTTAAGTCATAGAAAAAGGTTACCAGTATCTCAATTACGTATGCATTTACCAGAGATTGTTTTATAAGTTCACACAATCGTTAAAAAGACCTACTTTTACATTTCATCAGCACTGAGTACATTTTTAATTAAGGTGAAAGCTTACACTCTTACCTTGACGAGTTCTACTATGGCCCTATTGTGTAAGCTGTACAGAACCATAGTGGAAATAAGCTACCTCTCAAGGTAGACAAAGCTGAGATAGAACTCTTATAATTTAAATGAGATTATAATATTTTTGTATTAATCACACTCGGTAAAATCCATAAATGTGAATAAACTTATTCAGTAGACCATATTATGTGAAACTATTTAAAAACAATTTCAGAAAAATTAATCTAAAAGGAAATCTCACAAGATATTTGAAAATTATTGCTTGTTTTAAAGAGATCATTATTGAAAGTAAACAAAAGAACCATCGTGCAGTTTTAATCTATCACATTATCGCTCATTAAAGCACCATTCATTTCATCACAATTTACAAAAAGTCAAAATGGAATATAAGTTTGTTTATTGATGGGACATTAAAAGATGTTTTAAAAGTTAATTTAAAAAAACTAATTTTGTTTTTCAATTTTAAAATACGGATTATATAGTGGCCCTCTAAAAACTAACTAAGGGAAAAAACAATATTCATTATTGGATTATAATAATGGATATTTTTTGGTTTCGTATGTTTTAAGTAATTAGTGACCTTCAAATGGTTGAGTCCTAAAATTTTTCAAATCTAAAAAGATTCAAAATTCTTACAAACAATAAAAAAATATCTCTAATCCAACTATTAAGACCTTGACCCAAAATAACAATTCCTAAATGCTAAGAAATTAAACCGGAAATCACCAAATAAGTACAAAATGGTATAGAAATAATGAATTCACCAAAAAGTGTAATTATTATTTCTTTATAATGTCATAAATATGACAAATAAATCAATATTCAGTTTTGCAAAAATTGATCAAGAAATTTTTTTAGTTTGCGATGCTAATTTACCAAACAAAACAAAGTTTAATTTTATGTTTTTTTTTTAAAATTGTTAATAAATTTTTACATTTCTTAAGATTCAAGGATTTGAAAACCAATGATAGATTAGGACTCCAGCCTTTTAAAAAGGTATATCTTAAGCATGTATCTCAAATTCCATCTGTACTACTGTGATTTAGTGACACTATAATATTGATAAAAGAAAACTAACAATGCGCAATTTATTAATCTAAACATATTTAACTCAATATGATGGAATATTAGGAAACTGGTAGAGCACAAATAAAAGTAAAAACACTAACACATATGTACACACACTTGGATATTTCGATGGTATTAAAGTATCTTCCTCAGAAAGTAATAATAATTAGACTCATTTATAATAGCATCAAAATATCCAAATGTGTGTAAATAGGTGTTAGCGTTATTACAAAATGTTTTTGCTCAATGCACTTTTTTCATACATATTTAACTTAAGTGAACATCATAAACGCTTTCTGCGCAACTTACTGATTAGTTCTTATCTTAATTTATAACTGTATAACCAAAATTAACTCTCCATTTTTTAAAACATCTTTTAGGTCATTTATAAGGCAGTTTATTGATGAATACATCCTGAGATCACAACTTATTTTTAAACACAATAAGAACATTCTTAAAAAAATGTAATTTGAAGGAAAGAAATAGCACTATGTGAATATTTAAGGCACTAAAAGGTAGTTACAAATATTTACAAATGCATTTACCAGCTACCAAAGAAGGTTAATTTCTGTAAATATGTTTTGGATTTGTGTTACATACATAATAGATTCATACAACAATCAAATTTAATATAGTTTAAGAGCCCAACTCATTCTTAGTTAACTGAAATATTAGATCCATGTCAAAGCTCAAACTAGAAATCACATTGAAGTGCAGGTTTTACACACTATACTGGACAACAACGAAAGTTTATTTTTATTTTCTATTACAATAGTTATATTTTAATCTATTTTGTACTTTTAAAATCTAGTAACATAGTATCACTGGTTTCAACTCTACAATTTCTTAACCAAAACTGCATTAAGATGTGACACTTGGTTTGAGCTGTATTACTTATCTAAGCTTTGCGTTATCCATGGAGTAAGACAGGCCCTTAATGGCAAGGAAAGAAAATTTATCATGAGTAAAATTGTTTTGATTGCAGGTTATCGAAAAAGTATATCAAAATATAACAAATGTGGAAAGAACTAGTGTATAGAAAACAATTTTTTTATAAAGTGATCAGATTAAAACATGGTAACTGGTAAAATGTCTTTAATAAAATTATCGGAAAGAGATCAACTTGTCATATTTACTCGATTATCGCTGTGGTGCGCTCCTGAACTGCATACTACTAACAACTTACTTATATAAAATAATAATATGAATATATTATTTTTAGAAATCGATATTTCTATGAATGTTTTGTAATAGCCAACTATTTCTGTAAAAGGTCAAGGCTAAATTTAATCAACTAGGCCGTAAGAAAATTTAAGTTTTATTAACCGGTCATTTAAAACAAATGGCTTGCGCATCGTTTGTACAAAACCTTGATCACAGTTTAGACCTTTGAGATTCACGTTCAGGTACCAGGTGAATCAGATTTGAGGGGCAAGACTTTGGTTGAGATCCAAACTTGGATAGATTTTTTTTTTCATAAGTTGGTAGAGCAAGCAAGTTCTTTTGAGAAATCAAGAGTTTATTATAAATGTGATTGTAGTGGCTAGAAAATGAGCCTTCTGTCCAAGCTCCCATAAATCATGGTTTAGTGAACACTATAATTTAATCAAACTATTAATACTATTTTAAAGGGAATAAGGGGGAAAAAAATACAGTTAAAAAAATATAAATACAATATGACTATAAGAAAGAAAAAAGGAAGATGGTTCACATTAACTTTTGTTGCCACCAGACAGAGCAGTGATGGTCGTTGATTACTGACCAAGCTCTCAACCTAGAACAACCCCTAAGTCAAGAGATTGGAAAATAAAGAATGATTTTTTATAAAAGAGGCAATCTGCAAAGCTTCAATAATATCGATATTGATTCAAATTCTATTTTAATTGATTCCAATTACTCGAATCTTACCAGATTAAAAGAAAATCGAAAAGATTTCAGGCTGTTGCAAATTACACAATTTGCCTAAAATATGTTATATTTGGAAGAAGGAACAGGAAGGATGGATAGAAATATATAAAAGGAACAAACAAAATATGGTTTTTACAGTGAAAAGAAGAACACAGTTCACACTTCACATCGGTGCCAATGGACAAAGAGGTAATGGTTATGTTAATGATCTATAATAACGATTCTTGTGAGTTTGTAAATAATTATCAAATTACCAAATTGACCGGAGAAAAAGCCGCCCTTTTAATTCCACCCTTGGCCAATATTTAACAAATGTGTTAACTTTGAGGACTGACGAATGTATAATGAAAGAATTAATGATTACCACAGTGGACGGCGCTTTACCTCTAAACTTTGACAGGATAAACTATTGTTTCATGAACACGTTGAACATACATGATAACTTATAAGGTCCAAAACTAATCTAAGGTTTTATTTTATAATAAGCTAATTTTTATTCAAGACCCATTAACATATTTAATTGATTGAAACTTGTGAATACTTGCATCGATTAAAACTAGAAAAACCTGCTTCGCAGATGTAAAGGCAATCTCATTACCACTGTTTCCTTTAGTGGCAGCCAAATAAATATTATGTATTGTATCTACTTTTTTTCTTTCTTGTAAAAGCCATATCGGGATTGTCATTCTATTTTTACACATTTTTAATAAAAATAAAATCATTTACTTCAAAAGTGAGCTATTCTTTAAAAAATGTTTTCCCTATGACCAAGCTACTTTTGCGAAACGATATTTTCGTCGACCATTTTCTTTGTGGGCGGAGAAAGGCTCTTCTCATTTGTTGAAAAGAATTCAAAGAAACAAGTTTAGCAAATAGAGGAGTAAATATGACAATTTGTTATAATTTGAGGCTATCACTTATTAAACTTCTACATGAGAAACAGCGTTATAAAATGATTTTATGTTTTTGCCATAATTTATCAATGCACTCTGTTATTAGAAGAGAAGGCAAAACACAGAACCAATTGCTTTTAAGTTTTTAATTAGCGTTTTATCAAGCAGACAATTTCGCCCAGTATTGTGCTGAGAATAAAATAAGTGCATAGGCCTTAAGTTTGAGTCAACTTGTATAATTCATCCTGAAAGGTAGTAGGCTTACCTTGACAGATTACACAATGACACAAAGTTAAAAGCAGCACTAAAGTGGAGTCAGGCAAGGTAAGCCATTTAGATTAAACAGAGTGAGTTGAACTTCATTGAATTATTTCTATTAAACATTACTAGTAAATCATCGCTTTTTGAGTAAGTACATATCAGGTGGCAAGATTGTCTATACCCTTAAATATTATTAAAACTACAATAGTTTAGAGATGTTATGATTTTTTTGCTGATAATACTAATATTATAAGGACATTATGAAATAATACCGATAGTGAGATTATATTTATGAATATATAAAACTAACACTAATCCCACATAAGCCTGTGCAAAGATTCAAAATTTCAAATCCAATTTTAAAGTTAACCAAAATTCAGATCCGATAGAATGGAACTTGAGATTCAAATCTAAGAAGGCCATTTTTTTTAAAATCATTCAACTGTGTATAGAAACTAACCTGGATCCTTTTTAAAAATATTATAAACAATTTCATAACAACATTTTATGCAAGTCACATGGACAATATTTTATTTTCATTAATCAGGGTTTTAATACTTGCCATTTTAATCATATAATTTTTTTTATTGGACTTAATGTCGTTTTTTTCTTAAATTGTTTAGACTAGGAGGGATAGCCAATACTCATACCTTAGTGATACTGGAGTAGGAAATGTTTGGGTAGGAGACTAGAAAACACTAAAAAAACATACAAAAACATTTTTAAAGATAAGCTTATACTGTTTCAAATGTGTTTGAAGTGTTTTGTCTTAACAATTTCTACTCCTGTAACACTAAAGTATGTGTACCGGCTATTTCTTCCTAATTTGAAACATTTTCAATAAAAGATAGATGATAAACAAAGATTTGGATTCGATTTGAAAATGAAAATCTTGGGATTCCCACAGGCTTAGTCCCGCGGTATTCCTTCAACATCTACGATCAACATTCAAGCAAACCTTACATTAGGCCCTAGAGTTATAAAACTAGATTGATACACAGTTAACAAAAAGTTTTAACAACGTTGCACAGCAACATTCTTAGGTATGCTTCACGAGTGAAGTGGAGATTTATTTTCATAGGTCCCAGCCTATTATACGAGACCTGCATCCTTTGCCATGCCGTAGAAGACCGAGTTTCTGTCCTGCAGGAGGGCCTCAGGCGTGTCAAACTCAATCACTTCCCCTTTGTCCAGTACAATTACCCTGGGGAAGCGGTGAAGAAACATATAAAGGATGAGAACGACTCACATAATGAGGTACAGCGAGCAGTGAAATTGGAGTATTTTAAGAACTCGTCAATCGGCTGATTAACCGGGAAATTAGATACAGGTGTCCCCCACTTTTCGACCCTTTTCAATTACTACCAGAACCCATTCATTCGACACGTGATCCACTCTTTCGATCTATTTCGTCGTGTTTACATGACCTTCCATATGATTATTCTTCCAATCGACTTGGCACCATCTTTTAATTTATTTTTTTTGTATGTTTGTATAATGTGCGTTATTCATGGGGTTTTTTTGGCGGCCAAAATACATTTGCAAGCTAATAAAAGACCAAGTTTGCATTTTAAGGATTTCTGGTTTACGACAGTGCTCTGGTCCTTAACCTGTCAATTAAGTGGGGGACACCTGTATAAGATTACCCCCAACCAGAAAGATATATTTTAATTAGATAAAAGGAAATATTGAAATGGTTTAAAAAATAGCAGCTTAAAATTAGGGGATAGTTAAGGATATAAGAGAAAATATCAGATTTGAGATTCCTTTTTTAAAATTTTGTAATGGAATTTACTTTAGATATAATACTGCTTAGTGCTCATTGATAGCCCAGCCCCAACATCAGACAAACTCAACAACCATACCTCAGACCATTAGTTTAGCACTCAGTTGAATTTATGGACGTTTTAATTAATACATCGTAAAAAAAAAATGTAAACATTTAGTTTATACTGCTAATTACTCTTACGTCCATAATATTTTCCAAGATTTGGATTCATGTGAAGAGGATTTGATCTAACTCTACTTAAAATTGAATCAAATTAATTAAAATCTTGTCAGACATGCTTAGTTCGATAGCGAGTGTATCTGTCTACTGAGCTAAGGGTCTTGGGTTTGATTCCTGGCATGGCTGGAAAATGTATCATGGGTGAAATGTGGTTTTCCCTTTTCATAGCAATGAACTAACATCCTGGGATTGGATCAAATATATCAGATAAAAGAATAACTTAATCAAAATCTTTCACGTTCACACACACATTGCAACCATAATATGCTCACCTATCGGAGTCTAATATTGTGTTGAGTCGATGTGCGATGGTCATTACCGTGCAGTCCTTGAATTCTTCTCGTATAGTTCTCTAGAAATGAAAACAAAATATTTATTTGTCAACATGTCTAAATATCGTGTGTGTCCACTAAATGAAGAGTTATTAGATAATTAGATCCAAGTTAGATTTCAGTGGGATCATGTTGAGACATTAAAATACCGCCTTTCATAAATACTTTATTATATTTGGAAGAAGGTATAGGAAAGGTGGCAGCAGTGTAAAGTGTGAACTGTGTTCTTCTTTTCATTGTAATGGCCATATTGTGTTTGTCCCCCCTTTTATATGTTTCTATCCACCTTTCCTATACCTTCTTCCAAATATAATACAATTACCTCATAAAGCGAAAAGAGGTTTTCCTTATAGTTATATTTTTATTATTGTAAATAAAAGTTTTATTTTTTTAGTAAATCGAGAAAAATTTCAAAAGTTTAATCAAATTCCCTGACATTCCCCTGTTTTATAGGTCGCTGGACAATCTGAAATAGTAAACAAAGCCGTTTACGAAGATTGAATCAATGTGGCAACAAAGCACTCACCTGTATAAGATCATCCGTTTCAAGGTCAACTGCAGCTGTGGCTTCATCGAGGATCAGGACTTTGGTTTTCCTCAACAATGCCCTCACGAGGCATACCAACTGTCTCTGACCCACACTGAAACACGTTAAACAAGGTTACAGCAAATAGTCTCCGTTAATAATCTACGACAAGGGTTTACTTAAGAATGACCAAGCCCGCTTCGTTGGTTGAATGATATAAGGCGTGTCTCTCACAATAGATTTGACCTAAGAGGAGATTAGAGGTTCAAATGCCGTCGGATGTAATGAGACTGCATTTTTATTTTAACTTCACATGGGTTACTAGAGGTCTGCGAAGTTTCAATAATATCGATAATGATTCAAAATTTATATTATTGGATTAAACTTATAATTTGCACATGAGAAAAACTACTGGTCTTAAGAAAAAATCTAACTTTTACAAGTAAATACATATAAAATGTCTCACTGACCTGAGATTCTCGCCTCCTTCAGAGATCTCGTGATTAAGTCCAGCGGGCAGCCCTTTGACGAACGTGTAAAGGTGTGCGTGTTCAAGGGCCCTCCACAACTGCTCGTCCGGCAAGCTGTCGAAAGGGTCCAGGTTCTGCCGCAGTGACCCGGAGAACAGGACAGGGTCCTGTGGTATAATGGTAAGACGGGATCGCAGGGTGTGAAGTCCCAGGGTGGCGATGTCGATGCCGTCCACAAGGATACTACCCTCCGCTGCTTCAATGATGCGGAACAGGCCCAAGGTCAAAGAGGACTTGCCCGCGCCCGTGCGACCCACAATGCCAACCTTGTGGAATATGTATTTTGTACTTTGGTATGAATATATATATATAGTGCGAGAATCAACATAGAAACTACCATACATTCTGGCTTCCCTAGAACCCGTGTTTCCTCCCAGATGGAGAGGGCGAGAATTACTCACTTCGCTACTTCGGAAGAATGAGGTAGCACATCAGGAAAACCACTGGGCTTGAATAATCATTAAGGATTTTCAAAGCTTCCAATTTTATATTATTCGAATTCAATAACTTGAATCAAATCAAAGTAGGGAAAAAAATCAGTGAGGTTTTAGGCCATTGTAAGCCCCACAATGTGCCTAAAATATGATAATGTAATTTTATATTGAACATTAAAGGGAGGGTAGCTAAGGCCTACACACTTACTAGAAAACTGTAGGACCCAAGTGTGTAGGCCTTGCCTTTCTACCCTCCTTTTTAATGTTTGATTTAATATAGCTGTTTGGCACAATTTTTCCTTTGTTTTAGTAAATATTTAATAACAATAATTATTCCTGTGAGGTAAAGTAAATGCTTATTAATTAATAGCATATTGATAGGATAATAAGTCGCGATTTTTTAAACAGCCTATAATGACATCCTTAGATCCTACATAACTTTTCTGACTAAAACTATATAATGAAATAGTTTATAATCACAAGGGATGGTGTTTTTTTACCGTGTGATCATGTTGAATTTGTGTGACTAGGATCCAAAACTAATCTTTTTTAAAATGTGTAAATCTTTTTTTTTCTAAACAAAAATTTAACCAGTAGGACTGTACAAAGTCCATTTTTCCAATTCAAAGTAAGCTCGAATCGAAAGTATGAAATATTCTCGAAGCCAAATTGAAGTTTGAATATTTTCTTTTAGTGTTTGATGCTTGAAAAATATTTATATTGTGGTTATTTATATTACTTTATGCATTAAAATGATTTGGAAATTGTTTTATTGTATAGTTGTGTGTAATATTTTGTTTCAATCTGATAAATCAAGTTATTATTACAACATGCAATTCAATTTCTTCAGTTATTTTATATTTATATTTTAATTTGTATGTATAAAGCAGCAAACAATGGTAATATTTGAACATAAATGGAATATTTTATCTGTAAATATTTTTACTTGCGAAGTTTCGAAGCCAGAATTTGTTTCGAAGAAAAGTCAAAAACAATGTTTGTTTCGAAGTCAAGTTGAAGTTTCGAAGCTTTTCAACAACCTTATTAGCTAGGATATGATTTGATTCAATAATTTATTTTTGTGATTTTATGAGCCAAATCTTGAAAATTCTTGACTTTTCAGGGACTTTCGTGACCCAGTACACACTCTTTTAGATTTTTTTTAAATGCAAACACTAATTTGTGACAGAACAAACAGCAAAAAACCAACATTGATGTGTGTTTTAGCTTAAAAAAAAATTTTCTGCGAAGCTTCGTAATTGTCAAAACTTGAATTTTACTTTCAAATCATTGCACAACCCGATTACAAATCAATTTTGTTCAATCTCAAATTACTAAAATATTGAATATTCTTAAGGATCCTTTGGTTAAAGGATCCCATCTTTAGATATGTATATCCTGTCACCTTTGAGAAAAATGAATTATTCACATAAAAATAAAGGGAAACATTTTAATTTGAAAAAAGAAAAGAAAATAATAGTACATTTTAGGCAATATAGTTTTTATAGAGACCCTCCAAGAGTTGAGACTTCTCACCTTTTCTCCGCCCTTGATGGTGAAGGAGATGCCCTTGAGAATAAGGTCCAGCCCTTCCCTGTAGCGCACCTTGTAAGCCCGGAACTCCACGGTGCCTTCAGAGGGCCAATTGCTGGGGACATTGCTGTTAGGAAGCTCCCATGGCGCTTCCTGTCAATGAAAATATAAACTACTTTAGCGGGGCATTTGTGATTTTTTTTTTTTTTTTCAAAATAATAAAACACCATTTTTATGATTAGATTTATTATTATCTGTGAATTTAAAAGAAAAATTTAATTTCTATGAGGAAATTACAAAGATATATTTACCATAATTTAGGGTTATTAAGGATAAGCAATATGTAGCACTAACAAACATGTTTTGTATAATATATCCAGCACACAGTGGGTTTAGTTTCCATGTTTAGTAGTAGCACTAACTGACCACAAAGGAGACCAAGAAAGAGATGAAAGGAGCAGATAAAAGAAACTGTGTGAGTGAGAGGAGAAGAATGAAAGGAATTAAAGGAGGAAGAAATGAGAAAAATGGAGGCTTGACCATATTATGAAGGTTTTTTTATTTAGCACCCCATCCTACTGCCTGTTTGGGTTACATGCCTTTTGTACTAATAACTCCTCTAATATGATAGGAATGAGGAAGGTTGAATTTAGAGGAAATGTACCCAAATGTGTGCATATCGAGTGGAAAATCACCCTCAGAACAGTCAACCAGGATCGGACCTTGGCATTCTAATATATTACAAGAGTGATGCCTTAGACCATGTGACCACCGAAGCAGGTGATGGAGATGATGATGAATCGAACCTTAAAGAGTGTAGCGAATGTCGCGTATGTTACCTGTTTAACCTCTCCATACTCTTTGATCCTCTCCACAGCGACAATGTTAGTTTCAACATCTGATGTCATCCGCACCAGCCAGTTGAGTGTCCCAGCAATCTACAACATCGTTACATATGCTACAGGCACAAGCGGAAACAAACAGAGGTGTGTTAGTATTAAAAAAAAACTTGAGTCTAGACTCAGAACTCAAGTTTTATAAAATTAAAAATTTTGATTTTGTTTATTTTTTATTGAGCATCGGGTGTTACTACCAGTTTGGGTTATAAGCTTAAGTAGCAATTACGCTATTGGGCTAGGAATTGGTAAGATTACTTCTCATGACCCATTAGGAAAGAGCCAATCCTGCCCAAATGTAACAATGAATGGTGTGTAGTTCAATATAATATCTAGACACGTATATATCATTTTCATTTAACAGAAATATTACTAGTGTATAGTCACATCCAATGTCTATTTCCGGTGATTGTCCTTAATATTATTTGGTCCTTTTATGTGTTCGAATCTAAATGTACTATCAATATATAATTTGTTACAAATTTTTTTAAATCCCTTTTGTGTTTTTATGGTTTCTTCTTTAAGAATGTTGCATTCAACCAAAATGAAATTTAGGCCAATGGATTGGGTGGTGGCAATCAATTTCCTTCAAGAGGCAGCCATTAGCTTTTTGTCCAGTAGCAGCAGTGTAAATTGAGAACTCTGTTATTCTTACCATTGTAAAACCCATATTGTGTTAGTTCCCTTTTGTCTGTTTTCATCCCTCTTTCCTGTCTCTTCTTCCATATAAAACAAACTCTAGTTTAATACTTACTCCCTCAAAGAGCGAAAAGAAAGTTTCCTTAAATTTACCTATAATTTAAACAAATTTTATTATAATATTTAATTTAGCAACAAATAACTTTTATTAAAAGATTAATATTACACTAATGTGTTAGGGATGATAAATGTTGAATTTATTGGAAATGTATCAGCGTTTGTGAGAAGAAAGATTGGAAAACCATTTAGTTAAAACCACCCTCAGTACGTATCACTTCAATGGCAGTCCAGTTATTGCAAGAGTGACACCTTAGACCATTCGGCCACTGAAGCGCATTGCATGTATTATTAAGATGTGTAATACACCCAGCCCCGCTTCAGTGGACGCATGGTCTATGGTGTCACTCTTGCAATAGACTAGACTGGTGATAATGATAGGGAGATTGGGATTAGATCCCAGTCGGGTCTATTGAACATATTAAGTGATAACCCGAACGAGTAGTAATACGTGGTGCTAAGAATTATTATTACTGAACATGGTTTTGCACTCTCCCTCGATAGAAATGTGAGTACACTTTTTCTAAATTCAACCTTACACATCCCTAATTAATACACACCCCTTTAGCCTGAACGATTAGTAAGGCACAGAGAGAGCTAAATAAAAAAAGATTCCCTTGAAAGTAGACAAGGAGGATTCCATTAGGAGTCTTCTCTGCTGCGGCATGAGCCCGGGAGACCTACCTGTAGCGAATAGCTGACGGACAGTCCAACCAGACCGGGGTTGATTGTCTTCCGGGCCAACACTGCAAACAGCGACGCGAAGAAGATGATGAAGTTACCGATCATCTCCAGCCTCACAGCAAGCCACCTGGGATCACATCCCACCAAGATAACACGTCATTAACACGATGAAACTATTCAATTTGAAGAGAGGTTGAAATGAATAGTAATAATTGGGATGGGAGCCTAAAGGATATTTGAAATTTGAGAAAATATCATATTTGAAATTTGAGAAAATATCAGATTTGAAATTCAAAGTAAATAAATATATTTTCATTCAAAATTTTTATTCGGAATTTGTTTTATATCATCAAAAACACAGACATGTATATATATGCTTGTTTTTTCTTTCCAATATTCAAATTCGGGTTTGAATTAGAGATTTGGGATTCAAAGATTGAATGAAGATTTTAACTCAATATTTGGGTTTGTAAAAGAGTGAATCTGACCCATCTTTAAATACTCCCATAGGTGAATAGAAGTTTGGATTAAAAAAAATAAAGTTTATTGATGTAAAAATATGTCATATATTGAATACATGATTAACATATTTAAGTTATTATCAAATGTGATTTAAGAGCTTTGGATGATTATTATTGTCATGTGAACATTAATTTGTGATGGACTTAAAACAGCATTAAATGACAAAAAGTGAACACAAATATGAATTCTAATTTTAGATATATTTATCGACGAGGCTTCGTGATTGTCAAATCCAAAATTGTTCTTTTGAATCAAAGTTGATGAATATTCAGAATGAAGAATTTTTTTTTTTTTGTAGCTTTGCACACCCATAGAAGATATGTTAGAGGAACTAAATGGAGACAAAACACTCTAATAAAAAAGATCAATAGAGGTATAAAAGCAAATGGTTTGCGACAGAACTAACCTGTTAGCAACAATGCCGGGATAGTAACATCTTTGATTCAAGTCCACTTTCTCCTCAGACTCCTGCTCAAATTGTTGACGCAGGCCATAAGCTCGAATTGTGGTAGCGCCTAAATGTGAATCAGACATTTAACAACACCTCACTCAAACAAGTAGAGGTTGAAAAATCACAAGAATTTGGTAGTTAGATAATAGTTGTAACCCTGATATAATATAGCTCCAAAACTCTTTACACTTTTTGTTATTTTGGGAAAAAATACAGAGAAGATGGAGAGAAACATATAAAAGTCTTCAGTTCACTTTTTCGCCCATAAAAAACCTACCCTTTGAAGCTTTCAGTATGGTTGTGCGAAGTCCACTTTTTAATTGAAGCAAATTTGAATCGATTATATAAAATATTCTCAAAGCTGATTCAAAGTTCAAATATTTAATAAGTTTTTTTCCATAAAAATAAATAAATTATATTGTTGTTATTTATGTATATTTATGGCCAAAAACACTTGTAAATATTTTATTGCACACATTTTTGTAATATTTAGTTTTATTCTGATAGATCCAGCTATTATCACAATTCAGAATTCAACTAGTTCAGATTTTTTCGTATGAATATTTATTTAAAAAAACTCATAATGCCAATAAGTGACCATAAATGGAGTATTTTAACTAACAATATCTTTATTGGCGAAGCTTTGTAATTGTCAAAGCTGGATTTTTTTGTAATCGAAGTGGAAGCTGATGTTTGTTCTGAAGCCAAGTGGAAGCTTCATACACCCATAGCTTATAGTATATGTCCCAAATTTACAAGTATTCCAGTGTTTTCACTAGATTTTGGAAAACTTCCTTCATTTTTTCCAAACACAAACAATTTAATTTGTTTTCCAGGTGCGTGATATCCGTGTATGCATACTCATTCAAAGTCCCATTACCTGTGTTTGTCCTATAAGGTATTAATTACTTTTACATGTTCCTATCAGTGTGTCCCAACTTTTTTTTTTGTAACAACTTCCCCTTTTCTCCCTTTTGTGTCTTTTAGTTTCCTTTTTAAGGAATTTGCGTTGCGAGTTTCACACTCCCTTCTGATGCTTTTCGATAGAATGAAACATAGGTCGAAGGATTTGGCAGTAGCGATTGATTTCTTCATGAGGCAACCATTACCTCTTTGTCCAGTGGCAGCAATGTAAAGTGTGAACCATGTTCTTCTCGTCATTGTAAAAGCCATTTTGTGTTCATTCCCTTTTAAATGTTTCTATCCACCTTTCCTATACCTTCCAAAGTAACATCTCCCCACCTGCTTCTGCAATACTTGATGGAGAACAACTTATGAATTTATATATTTACAGATAATAAGAACATATTTTTAATTTGACCAAAGATTTAGTTAAGAAAATTACTTTTGATCTTTGTAATGAATAGTAATTGCAAACTTTACTTTTATTGTGATAAAATTTAGATTTGATGAAAAACTAAACAAACCTGACACAGTTTCTCCAAAATGAGAGAATATCGGAGATCTTGATATGGATTCCAGTCGTTTCAGCTGCCTGGAAGTGGCCACATAGAACCTCTGGAAAAAAACAAAACACTTTTTCTCTTTTGTGACGATTTAATGGTTCCTCTATTATTTAAATGGGGATCAAACCCTTAAGAACATTTGAGATTCAAGGAATCCACAAGGTTCATTTATTTTTTATAACAACTCTAGTGAGGTGGATAAAGTAAACACTTTTTAAATATTACCATATTGACCAGAAAATAAGACACACTTTATTTTAATAAGAACACATTTTAGGTGCATTTTATATGCCATATAGATTAGAAATAAAACTTGGTACTTGTTTTAAACACTATTAAACATTTTATCTACCAATTTTTTTGGTAATAAAATTCAACAGCAATCTATAATTTTACTTGCTAGTAACATGAATCTTAAATCGAGTGTTCCACAAACAGAGGGCGCTCACCTGAATGAAGTAGTAAAGTAGCGCAATGGGTAGAATCACCGATACAAATATCGGGGTGGAGTAACTGATGACAAACAATGTTGCTATAACCTGGGGAAAAAATAAATCACAATTCAATAAATTGCATTATGTATTATGTTAATTGTCGATATTATTACCAAAACTTGAAATGGGCTTATAAAATCTTCAAATGCCTCTTAAAATTTAAAAATACTAAGGAGGGGTTGAATCAAATATTTTTCAATCTCCAATCCAAATTCTTAAATTTGTTTCCCCCGCTAATTCTTCAGCTGAATCTTTTTACTTTACTGCTATTAAGATGGTTAGTAGTGGTTTGGATCAACCTAATTAGAGGATATTTCTAACAAGATCCCAGACCATTAATTTAGCACTTGATGTGAACCAAATCAAAATCGAATAAAATAATCATACCAAACTAGGTAAAACTTATGTTTTTTTTAAGTTATAAATAAAAATCATACAATTATTGTAAAGCACAAATAAAAGTAAAAACAACACAATATAGTTACACACCATTCACAAAACAAAAGACGAACCTCAAAAGAATTTCAAATCCATCAGAGAAGTTTCCATCCTGCACAACCAGGTTGGCATCAATGAAGCTGGCTTTCTGTTCAGTTTTACTATTACTACTCCCTGAGGAGGAAGCAGTATGCACATCGAAATATTTAAGTGTGTGTAAACATGTGTTAAGCGTGTTTACTTTTATTTGTGCTTTATTTATTTATTTACAATTATATAATTTTATTTATTTATTATTATGTTATATTATATTTTGCTTTCTGCTCTTTATTTAATAGATATTATTATTTTGTTTTCTAAGATTCAGGATTTGTAGGTAAAATGAAGATTCAAATTTGAGAAAGAGTGGATTAGATTAATATCTACTAGTAATCTTTACAGATTAGCTCCCTCCCATTTTATTTACATTTTAGTGTCGTTACATTATTTTCACACATTTCTGAGTAATAATGATGTGGTTAGGTGTACCTCAAAAAGGCAGAAAATACAGTCAGAAATTTGCTGGGGCAGGGAGGAATCCAAAACGTCCACGTCTTTGGAAAACCGTGAGATGATTCTACCCAGGGGCGTAACATCAAAGAAGGTGAGGGGGGCTCTCAGAACTCCTTTAAGCATGACGTTGTGCATCACCCTGGCAGCGAGCCAGCAACCCAGGCGTGGACAAAGATCACAGACAAACGTGGACACAACTGTACAGAGAGAAACATTTCATATAGAATCGTCACGACTCCTGTTTTTCTTGATTATGATATTTAAATTTTAACTAGAGACAAGATGCTCGGATCCGTCAAATCTTATAGTATTTGAAAAATTTGAGGTTTGGTAAAATTCCAAAAAAAGTAACTTGAATACAATTATGAAGACCGTGACTTCAAATAAAAATTTCAAGCAATTGGTAAAAGGAATTATACAAACTTGTTTAGTTGCGAGGGTAAAAAAAATCACAAAAAAAGGGACAAAATTGTATAATTATAATTAATTTACTCAATAAAATGTTATCTTGTTCTTATAACGTAGCATATAATGACAAACAAAATAGTGTTCGTCAGTGGTACCAATCCTTTAAAAATAGTTTTTAAAATTATTTTCACTATAACTAAAATTGTACACTTTTTTTTAATGATACAAGTATTTGAGAAACATAAGATTCTATTCTACCCATTTATAATTTTAACTTGGATTTTTCGATTCTTATTTCCTAAACATTAACAATTTTACTATTTTTTATTTGTGTATCTAAATTCACATTAAAAGTTATTTATTTACATTATGTACTATAAGGCATTTTAAAAAAAACAACGTAAAACTAAATGTCCAAGTATGATTTGCCTAGATCACTGGGCTACCTCATTTTTATACAATTCACCAGCACTGGAATGGAAGGTAAACAAACTAATAACGAATATAAAAAAAATAAATAATAGATTCTGAATTTTGCCTTTTCTTCTCAGCGCCAGAATTCCCATATGAGAGCTAAGAATAGAGATATCAAAAGTCATAACAATAAGAGCGATTTTTGATAGTTTCAATAGCAATAAAAATAGAGGATGTTGAGTTTGAAGTTTGACATCTCTAATATTAAAAGTAGTAGTAGAATCCATTTTGTTTTGTTCCCTTTTATGTGTTTCTATACCTCTTTGCTGTTCATTCTTTTGTACATAGCAAAAATGTGCTTCAAAAAGCAACCCGGATAAGAGTTGGGGTACAGGACGTACATGAGATAGTAGAGGAAGCAAGAATGAGATGGTTTGGCATGTAATGACTAATGAGGGTAGGGAAGGATGGAGATGGAAGTTTGGAGGAAAACAATGACAAGGAAGACCAAGAAAGAGATAAGAGCGGAAAACCCTAATGAGCAAGTGAAAGGAGAAGACTGGACGGGAGGAAGAATGGCGGAAGGACATAGAAAGATGATGATGATAAATGTTTCCCTTAAAGAGATAAATCATTGACGTTAGATCATTATAGCTTACCTTGACCGAACCCAAGTGCACCGTAAACACCGAGATACAGGTCTTGAGTGCTCTTATGAGATGTGTCATTGATGGCACCATAGAGATCGTTGGCCCACACAGACAACCACAAGTTGGACCCCACTAGGAACCCTTGGAAGATTATGTTGAACAGAACCGTACAGATACAAAGTATCGGCCCGAAGGTCCTCATGTAGTGCACGTACACTTCCCATTTCACCTGGAAACAAAAACAAACATCAGATGACTGAAGTTGTTGTAAAACATGTATGGATTCTTTGAATACATTTGAGGATTCGAAAAAATATAATCAATTTTTGAGAAAATGATATTTAAAAAAAATTATCAATTGTTTCCATCCTGTGACCGGGTCTGTTTAGTAAAATGCCTTCATCTTTCTCTTTCCTCCTATCATTCTTCTTCCTTTAGTTGCTTCTATACCTCTACTCTCCCTTGCACAGTTTGTTATCTCCCATCTCTTTCTTGGACCCCCATTTGCAGTCTTGTTCATACATACTTTGTTTCCAACATTTTCTTTGGCATCCTCTCCTTCTCCGTCCTCATTGTGTGTCCATACCATCTCGGTCTTGCTTCCTCTACTATCTCATGTACATCCCGTTCCTCCACTCTTGCCGGATAACTTCATTCCTAATCTTGTTTTTCCTTGTAACAGCTAACATGCTCCTCACTAACTTCATCTCTATGGCCTCCACTCTCCAAGTCCCTCTTATATTCCATTTTTTCCCCACCCTTTTGTGTATTTCAGTATCTTATTTTAGGTATCTTATTTTAGGAAGTTGCGTTGCCCGTTTCACACTCCCTCTTGATTAGTGCCGATAGAATGAAACACGGGTCAGGGGAATGGCCGATAACAATCAATTTTCTCCAAGCGGCAACCATTACTTCGTTGTCCAGTGGCAGCAATGTAAAGTGAGAAACGTGTTGTTCTTTTCATTGTAATAGCCTTATTGTGTTCGTCTCTTTTTATATATTTCCATTCACCTTTCCTACATTTCCTACAAATACAGCAAAATATAATTTAATATATCTAAATTTTTTTTAATGCTAGTTTGTGATGAAAATAACAGCAATAGATGAAAAAAAGTGTGCTTTAACTTAAATATTTTTTTAGCAAAGTTACACAACTAATTTAGAATTTTGCTTTTAAATCGAAATCAAAGTGAATGAATATTCGAAGGGAAGTCTATAAGTTTTCAAAGCTATGCACATTTCAGGATATCTATACATAGGTTTTATTCATGCATATAATATAATATTCTTTTTGAAACACAAACATTTGTTGTTAATATTAGAACTTTGATACTGCTTCAGGAGTATTTTAATTTTATTCAATTCACTTCAATTTAATGATTGACTTAACCCAAACTTAAATCAATTCAAAAATGAAACCCTTTCAAACTCACACTGCCAGTTTCCGCCTTCTCCATTTCGATGAGCTTTTCTCCGAGCAGTGATATATCCTCGGGCTCCTTGTCCATGTACAGTGCCCTCAGACTGCCAGAGTTCATCTGCTTCAAGCTGCTGGAGTCACAACTGTCCATCGATAGATTACTGTAACATTAGAAGGCCATTTCGACATCGTAAGCTTAGAGCTTTGTCTCCTAGGCACTAGTATATTAAAATTATAGTAAGCTATTTATCAAATATGCAGAATAAACATGGACACTGAGTTTAAAGCCTCAATAACACAGCACAAGAATAGTAGTTACTATTTTGTGAATTTACTCGCTGCAATTAAAATCGCAAAATGTAAATGCGTTAGCCACTTGTTTTAGCCCAGCGAATAAGTTTATAAGCTGGTGAGTCTCTAGTGTCTAGTGATCTCAATCTGTTGTTGAGGTTTAAAAGATACAAGTGAAGTGGAGGCCATGGGAATGAAGTTTGTGATGAAAATATTAGTTTGTCATAAGGAGTAAGTTATTTATGAAAGAGTGGGGTACAGCGAGTACATGAAATAATAGAGGAAGAAAGACTCAGATGATATGGTCATGTAAAGAGGATGGAAAAAGAGAGGATGCCAAAGATAATGGTGTAGATTATGTATGTAGAAAAGGACCACAAGGTTATGTAGTGCAACATCCTCATTACATGACCATACCACCTTACCCTTGCTTCCTCTACTATCTCATGTACTCCCTGTACCCCCTACTCTTTTCCGGATAACTTCATTCCTAATCTTATTTGTGCTCATGACAGCTAACATGCCCCTCACAAACCTCATGAGTTGTGGTTCATGAAGGAACGAATTACCGTTTTAAAGATCCATGACGTGATATTTTGTCGCCGGTCGATCCTGATTCTCGAGAGATTGCCCGAGTCAACTTTTCCTGTAAATCCTCGATGCCGATTAAACCGTCTGCAAATGGAAAACAAAAGAGTACTAAAGTGATCCCTCGGGAGCATTAGCTACGCCAGTCGTTTTTCCCGATCATCTTCACTCACCAGCCTCTGAACTCGTGTTCTCAATCCCTATTTCCTGAAGATGCTGCATCAAGAAGTCGGCGAAAGCCCCCTTCTTTTCTAGAAGTTCTTTGTAAGTCCCTTTTTCTGTGACTTCTCCGTCCTTCAACACGACTATCAGATCCACTTCAGGGAGGTAGGTGACGCTGTGGGTGACCAACACACGAGTCTACCAACACAACACAAACATACATGATAGGTAACCATTCAAAGTGTCTGGATTTCAAAATCAGGTTTGTTTCAAGGGTGAAAAAAAAGGAGGATTTGATGAATGAATCAATGAACTATAACCAGAGATGGGCTGAATTGTCTATTTTAAGATTCCGAATCTTAAATCTGAGTTTTTATTTTATCTACTAATCACTAATCTTGAATTTTAATCTAAATCTTGGGAAAAGTTATCAAGAATACATCGATGTGAAGTTTCAAAGATTCTAAAGTATCATAACTGATTAAAACCAAAATTGCCAATATTTTTCTATCCTAGTTAAACAGTATTATCCCTCTCAATAATCCCTGTTCCCCAAAAACTGTTTACCTAAGAATTCTTTAGTCATCAGACCTCCCCCCCAAAGAGATTAACAGTGATGAGTCAGATGTACGCTTTCTCGCCCAAAGTTTTATAGGAAATAGACAATACACCACAACTTATGGGAGTGGATGGATTCCTGACCTTTCCACAAGCATTCAGGATCCTGTCCACCCCTGCAAATTTGACATCCTTATTATTAACCCAAATATATTAGATATAAAAGAAAACTTTGATAAATCACCAATTAAAATTTAAAAATACCTTCTTTCTAAGCATGCCAGAGGGCCCAAGGACGTTGTCAAAGATGTGTTTACCGACGTGGCTGTCCACAGCACTGAGGGGGTCATCTAGGAAGTAAACATCGGCGCCGTAGTATACAGCGCGTGCTAGACTTACTCTCTGCTTCTGGCCACCGCTCAAATTGATACCCTGGACACAGACAACAGTGCAGATACAAGAGGATTGTCAGAAATGCAAAGATGATGATAATAATAATAATAATAATGGATATTAGATAAAAAACCATTGGGAACAAAATATTTATCAATTTTATTCAAAACTTGCCCTGCACCACCATCAATTGTATGATCTATATTTTAAGGAAAGTTCTATCTATATTAACTAAAGCTCACCTTCTCCCCAATTTCAATCTGGTCCCCCCCAGGCAACATCTCAATATCTGGCTTGAGGGCGCATGCCTCGATCACGCGGTGGTAGAGGCTCTTTTCAAACGGCTTGCCGAACAAGATGTTTTCCTTGAGCGTTGCATTGCGAATCCATGCCTGCTGCGGCACATATGCTAAATTACCCTGTAAAAATATATATATATATATAAGTAGTGCATTCACTGAAACGTGAAAACACAAGGTATAAAACTAGTAAATTAACTCTATAGTGGGTCATGAACTTATATTAAGGAATATATTAATGAAAACACACGATATAAGACTAGTAAACTAACCCTATAGTGGGTCATGAAATTATATTAAGGAATATATTAATTAATTATATGCTAGCCTTCATAACACCTGTCGCCAGGACTCTTTCGATTTGTTGGTTCTGACACTGGTCATGACAGGTCCAAGGGGTAAGGGGTAGGTCATATATAAGCTGCTTGTGCGTATGAATACACACAGTGCCAGTAGCACAAACATATCAGTAATACAAAATATTAAAAGCAAACACCAACACACAAAATACTTTGTATCAAAAACAGTAATTCACAGTGCCACTAACTGTATTCTGTAGTTCAACTAAATTGTATCATATAAACTTATATCTTCAGTGCCGAAGATAAATAACTTTAATAATTTGTGTGCAACATTAGAGGTCTTATTTATTGAATTAACATATCACACATAATTCCGTATCAATATAATTGGCGCTCGATCACGGGGCTATAAATACCAATTATCTCACAATACAAATCTAGTACACACTACAATACCAAAATACCATACGGCTTTAATTAGTGTTCAATCACGGGGCAGTTATCAGCTGATTAAATGGTATCACTTCAATCAGTGCCCATCGCTGATCCGTAAAGTTTTAAATCGACGCCCAACGCGGACCGATTAATTCAATGTCACTATATAAGTTGTTTTTTAAATACAAAGATAATACCTAAAATAACACAGGAGATGAAGAATGTAGGGAAAATACAGCAAGGGAGACCAAGAAATATATGGAAGGAACAGATAACAGTAAACAAGAGTGAGATGAGACGAACGAAGCAAATAAAGAAAGAATAGTGGAAGGAAAGAGGAAGATGGAGATATTTTACTAAGCTTACCCTGGCTGGAAGCAGTTGATGATGATTATGATCAAGGAACAAGGAAAATTGTAACACAACAAAACCTACCTTGGTATTAATTCTTCCGCATAACTTGTCTGTCTCTCCGAGAAACGTAGATATGAGGCTGCTCTTGCCAGAGCCCACAGTCCCTACCACGGCCACCAGAGTACCTTGGGAAAGGTTCAGGTTAATGTTCTTAAGGATTGGGGCTTCGTTGGAACCCCAAGAAAATGTTCCGCTCTCAATCACCAGCGGGTACTCTAGAAGACAGAATGTTGGATGTCATGACTTGTTTCTTTTATTAGATTAGCTATACTTTTTTTTTTACAATGTCTTAGTACCTGTTCGGGTTGTATACTAATGGAGTATATAAATGTTTGTCCAAAGTATGTTTTTCTTCTGTTTTTAGGTTTTTGTTTCATAAAGGCAATAATGCTGCAATATAAAAACTGTAGTAGATAGAAGCAATTGAAGAAGATGTCACCTTTTATACATTGGATTCTTTCTACATTTTTTCCTCTTTACCTAAGTGGACTTTATGTATTCAACTTTTACTTATTCCTTTAATTAATTTTCTTTAGCCATTGGGTCAACTCAATGTTAAAAAATAAAACAGTATTATTTTCCAGTCCAATCAAAGGACTGCATTCAGAGTCTTGCGAGTAGACCAATCTCCTGGTATAAACATAACAAGTAGTTTGGATCAAATGGGGGATTGGTTGAAGTCCGAATCTTCATTTTGCCTTCAAATCCAAATCTCAGAAAAAATTATGAACTTAAGGGGAAATACAAAATAACAGAATAATGGAAAATGTAAATAAATAGTAGCTGAATGTTAACATATTTTATTAATATGGGTTGATTAGAACAAACCTTCATTCATTCATTAAAGTGTTAATTTAATGGTCTGGTATCTGGTTATTAAGTTTTCCTAAAATTGTGTCGGAGCTGAACCACAAATAAGCAGTATTAAAAATTTGTCTTTTTTAATCCACTACTATCTCAAATCCTCTAATCTCGACTATCTTTAAGGATGCTCAAATTTCAACCACGAAACAACAAGGTTTAGAGGAGGTTCGAAAAGTACTCACTTTCTGATTGGTCGTGGTCCACGTTGTTTGGGTCCAGTTCTTCTACGTTCATGAACTTGTTCATCCTTTTAATGGACACACTCACCTGGGGACACACGAGAAGACCAAGTCATGAGGGATTTTATTTACGCGACACAACAGTTGGTCAATAATCTTGGGAGACCAAATTGAAGTTACACTTGGATGCCTTAAAAAAAAGATTAATGTAAAATACCTACCTAAACATTAATTTAACAAATATAATATAATATTATAAAGTAAGTGATGGTGAAAGAAGCAAACCGGAAAGGGGATACGTTAGACCTAGATATAAACAAACACACTTCTCTCTTCATTAAATTTTAATACTTCCCACTTCAATAAAAATTATTAGTTTTAATTTTTTTTAATATTTTAATTATTTTTTATTTATTATTATTATAATTATCATCTTCATCATCATGATTATTAGCACCACGTCTTACTACCCGTTCGGGTTGTACGCACTTACACTAATGTGCGATGGTAGGGTGATTGTGAGATGAAATGGAGGACCTACAGTTTAACGTGGGATCCGAACCACGGTGGAGACCTGGCATTCCCCACATTCACAAGATGTCTTGTCAGAGGTGAAGGAAGGGTTTGGTAATCAGATAAATCTGTGCCGGGACCGAGGATTTAACCCCGGCCGCCAGCACAGAAGTCTGACACCTTACCCCCTAGACCACCAGGTCACCCTTCAATCATCCACAGTTACACAATAATTTTTGGAAATATTCATTTTTTTATATATAAAGAGACACACATAAAACACAACAAAACTAACAAACTTGATTGAAGAATCTTGAAAGTTATATTTCAATTTTTTCAAGCATGTAGTTTCAGTTAGTTAGCACACCCCTAGTAAACTAATAAACACTAAACACCAAAATAATATTGCCCAGCTCAGTGTAAAATTATATTTTTCTATAATTTCCTAGTAAATAGTTTGTAGGTATAAAAAACCTCAACATATTTCACAAATCATGCTGCGTTCAGAGGCGGTTTGCATTTATCACGGATAAGTTGCCAGACAAAGAAGAGTAGAGAATAAAATGTATACAGATCTTAAGTCTTCAAAGCAAATAAATAGATATCCAGATATGGTAGGTTCAACTATAAAATATCATAGTTTCATTCAGGCAAAACATCACATGAAAGAAAACATTAAATGGGTAAATGTATGTATATTTATTTATTTAAGGTGTACTTTCTGAACTGACCGATTATATCAGCACACGGGAATTTTTATGATTGAGAGCGAAAGGGAGCCATATTACCAGGAAAGGTATTTTCCCATTCCTCCCACGGTTATTTTACATGCCACAATCAACATGGGCCCAAGGCGGCTACAGATTTTTATCGCTCAAGAAAAATCCGTCGGCTCCGACTGGGTTTGAACCCACAGGTAAAATATAGTTTAGGCCTTTAGAGGGTAGTAGATACTGACCAAACTTAAATAAAAGCCCTTCCCATTCATATTTTGACATATATTATCATGGTTTAAAACTTACCTCGGGGATAGTGCCAAAGTTTTGAAGACTGAAAATAAAGAAAATGTGCAAAACCAAATATTCAAAAACTCTATTATGCATGCAGATCTAAATTATATAAATGAAACAAAGCACTAAACTATACTGGATGCACTATTACAAAATATAATAGTAGACAAATTAAGACAATTTAGGGTATCTACTAAGGATCTGGAGTATTCTTATTTGGATTATAGAGCCAGCTTTAAATAGATACTAAAGCTCTGACAGATTAATATGTTATATATAATATAATATAATATATATATAATAATATAATATAATATATATATATATATAGAGAGAGAGAGAGTTAAAATTGGAAAATTCGAGTAGTCAAAATTTTCTAGCCAGGTTTTAACAACCATTAAATCTTGTCTTGAGCTAAAATTTTTGAATACTTGCAGACCACTAAAATAAGCACTCATTGAAGCTATTAATTAATATAATTCTACTTTGAAAACACAGAAAATAATACAAAAAAATAAAATATAAAATAATTTGAAGCTGTGGGGGGTTACATAATTTTGACAAAACAAAGAACAGGACGAAACTACTAACTTCTAGGTCACCTATGTAACGTATAACATGAAATGTGGCTCACCTGAGTTAGGGAAACTATGAGCATAGGCATCATGGCCAGAGGCATGCGGATGATGTTGAACAAGGAGAGGGAAACAAAAGCCGTCTGCGCGTCTAATACGTTGTTCTCGTCGACCAGGATGAAAGTAGCAAAAGATGCCAAAGATACCTTGAACATAAATAACAATTTTACTTTAACCATGATGATATGTATGGTTGCAAGAAGAACAATTATTCATTTAATAAAATAAAAGTACCACCTAGAGATGATACCTTCAAATTCTATGATCCTTTAGAATATTTGATTATTATTATTATTATTATTATTATTATTATTAGCACCGCGTCTTAGTACCCGTTCGGTTTATACGCACTTACACTAATGTGTAATGGTAGGGTGATTGTGAGATGAAATGGAGGACCTACAGTTTAACGTGGAATCCGAACCACGGTGGAGGCCTGGCATTCCCCACATTCACAAGATGTCTTGTCAGAGGTGAAGGAAGGATTTGGTAATCAGATAAATCTGTGCCGGGACCGAGGATTGAACCCCGGCCGCCAGCACAGAAGTCTGACACCTTACCCCTAGACCGCCAGGTCACCATTTGAATAGTAAAAGGTGGTGATAAAAAATTTTTTTAAAAAAATTTGAAAGTATTTTAATAAACTTTACAAACCACGTTTTCAATCATTTAGAACAAGAGAGAGGTTAAATTCACCATTTTACATACCTGATTATCAAATCCAAATATATTTAAGGATTTTACCCCTTGGTGTATCATTTATACCAGCTATCCGGGGAAACGTTGGGGTACAGGGAGTATATGAAATAGTATACGAAGCAAGACTGAGATGGTATGGGCATGTAATGAGGGAGAAAAAAGACCGCAGGGAAGGCCAAAAAAAAGATATGGGAGGAGCAGTTAACAGAAAGTGTTCAAGTGAGAGGAGAAGAATGGAAGAAATTAAAGGAGGAAGAGTGGTGGAAGAATAAAGGAAGATGGAGGCATTTTAATAAACTGACCCGGACACAGGCTGGAAACGGTTGAGGATGATGATGATATATCATTTAACTGAGCTATGCAAGCCACCAGGATTAATATATAATTTTATTTATAATTATTTCACTATGGTATATCTTATAAGTTAGGACCATAGTGTGATACATCATGGTAAGACTCCTAACTTTCAGGGTAAACCAAGCGTACGAGTTTAGGTGATCCCTACTCGTATAAGGTCAAGTAGTTAAGGGTTTAAGGATGACATCCTCAACTAACGGCCAAAAGGACAAACAATTCAATGGAATCTCACTCAGCTCACCAGAAACGGGGCACATGTCCAAACAAAAGACGTAGCAGCGTTTAGGTAAGCAGCTTGCTTGAGCACCCGAACTTCCTTGTTACGAATCTTGAGGATCCTCTGTTCAAACGACGGCTCCCAGCCGTACAGCTTCAAGACTTTCATACCGTTCAGGATCTCGTTCATGATCTTTATCCTCTCGTCTTTGCTCTTCATCTGACGAATCTGTATTGTCTTGACTCGGCTAGCGATCACCCCGTTCAGAGGGATGAAGATTATCATCATGCCCAGTCCGGCTAACGCAGATGGTCCTGCACCCAAGAAACATTCATTAACACAAACAATGTATAGTGGTTGAGTTGATTGAGGTGCTAGGGTGTGATTCAAGAGAACAATTCAGCCCACCCGCTTCGGTGGTCGGTGCTGGAAGGAAGAAGAGGAATTCACCTATGGTTGAGGTTAGGGAGCCCCTCCTTCCTGCAAGCACACTTATTATAATTTTTATTTTTTATTTATTTTAGCACCACGTTTTACTACCCATTCGGGTTATACACTTAAGTACTAATTACACTAATGGATTATAAATTGGGAAGGTTGAATTTAGAGGAAGTGAACCCACATTTGCGTGGAAAACCACTTCCAGTTCCCCCGACCGAGATTTGAACCTTGATCTCCCCGTCCTCATTGGTCTAGCTCAACACGACTAGCGCGTTAACTAACTATGCCACCGAGGCAGGTATTTTTTAAATTATAATTCAATGTCATAATAATATAAATAACACAATTATAAGTTTTTCTATCTATTTAATTAATCCAAGTGCTGCCATCTCTACATTGAAATCATAACTGAAAAACAATCAGCTGTTGACAGTCAACCTTGCAGTCCCACCTAAACATCAGCCTACTTGACCTGATGAAGCTGTCTGTGGCAATGAAAGCTTGACCTTAAAAAAAAATTTTTTTGTGTCAAATAGTGTTTAATCCAAATGATTTTTACTTCATTATCACTAAGGTATATGTACTAGCTATCCTTCATAATTTAATACACTCTATCTTCTTCTATTTTATAATAAAGGAAATTGATAATAAATATAAAAATCAATAAAAAGGAAAAGCAAACTAATAAGTGCAAATTTAATGAAGACATTTATTTTTTAATCCAAAGAGAGTAGTTTAGTGTTTGTGTTATGTATATTCCCTCTTCTATCTTTGTTTGAACAATTCTGAAATATTACTGAATTTGTGTTTAAATGTGTGTGTGACAATTTAAACTATAGAAGATAGAAGATAGAACAAAGAGATCAACTTTGTGCATGGGTTTCTTCCCACATTTTCCCTCTTTCTCTTGTTGGCTTTCGTCATTAAATTTGCAATTATTAGTTTGTTTCCCCCCCCCCTTTTTTTTTTTTATCAATTTCCATGATTATAAAATTATTTAGCCAATGGGCCACCTCATATAGTTTTCTATAAATACAACAAAGATAAGAGAATATATATCAAGTCTTAGGCCCTCCCCGTTGTGGACAAGCATTCCGTCTAACCGAGTATCCCCCAGAGGAAGTAGAGAGCCACCCCTATCTGTAGTGGTGCGGACCACAGCAAGCAGATGAAGAGGGTAATCTCAACGAAGCGCTGAGCGTCCACAGACATGAGGTTCACAATCTCGCCCACGGTGGACTCCTTGCGGGCGTTGTTTGACATGCGCAAAGCCTGTGTGGTGAAACAAACATATTCCATGCAAATTAAAACCAATAAAAACATATTCTGAAAATTGAAAAATGACACGGGAATCGAACCCGAGACCTTTTGGCTTAGTACGCCAATGCTCTAACCACTGAGCTATCCAGGAATCGTCCCATGCCCAGGGTCATTCTTCACTCATATTTTAAGGCAGAGTCTATGATGGACATGCGGAAATCACCGGCTACAAATGTGTGATTTCATTAAGATCACGAGCTATCAGATAACGCAGCCACCTTCGACTCGGTAGTTGGCTTATTGCAGCCATTTGTACAATTATTATAACTGTAAAGGATTGCATACATAAGAATAAAATTTTCCATCATTTTTCAATTTTCAGAATATGATATCTTGATGGAGAATTCCTCAATAAAAAGCATAAATAATAGCTTCGGCTATTTAATTCTTCAATAAAAACATGATTAAAGTAAAGTCAGAACTAGAGTTGGGTCGAATCCATTATTTTGCAAATCGGAATCTCCAATTTACCTTCA
Source organism: Timema douglasi (assembly GCA_901482245.1). Taxonomy (NCBI): domain Eukaryota; kingdom Metazoa; phylum Arthropoda; class Insecta; order Phasmatodea; family Timematidae; genus Timema; species Timema douglasi. The sequence continues at coordinate 110,760 of CABEEJ010001950.1, forward strand.
AATCTCAAATCTTGTAAAAAATATAATGTTAACATTCTTTCTTATAATCCATTCGTTTAAAAATCCATACATTCAGTTGGGTGTTAAATAACTAGTCTGGGGCTTGGTTGTTATGTTATAATTAATTATAAGTGATCATTAACTACCAAAAATCAGTATTGGAGCTTCAAAACAAATTTCACTTGAAACGTTTAATTATTATTTTTAAGGATTTGATTCTCGAATCTGAAATTTTTTCAAATCCTCAAATTTCTAATATCCTTTAAGGATAACCACCCAAGCACAACCTTTTAGCAATAGCATTTAAATAAAATGGTTTGAATTAAGAAGAAGTATAGCCAGCACACTTACCTGAGTGATAATTGAGTAGAAATTGTTTGGATAGTAAATTGTTGTACTTGGTTGGACTGCAAGGTTATCTGTCCTGTCAGTACAACTTGGCAGTCCAACCTATAGCAGCGGTTTACAAAATCTGACCTTGAATAAGATGCTTGTGGTAGTGAAGGTTTCGGCTTTAAAATGTTATTTTTGTGTTTAGTCTCAATTTAGACAAACCCGACAACAAGTTGGAAACAATTTATGTTGACGAGTGTTCTATCTAAACCATTTCTACTCCAGGGTCACTTAAGGTGAATGTGTTGGCTGTCTCGCCCTTTAATTTTAGCCGTTATTTATCCTAAGGAGCTATGGGGAAGAAAAGTGCCCTTGAAGTGTTGTTCAGGATGTACTTTGAACTCATATTTACATACGCAGCAGGAACATGAATAATGAATGTAAGAGAGACCAGGAAAGTGGAGGTCATGGGAACGAAGTTTGTCAGGAGCATGTTTTCTGTAACAAGGAGAAACAGGATTAGGAAGGAAGTTATCCAGGGAAGAGTCGTGGTTACTGGGAGTATACGCGATAGTAGAGGAAGCAAGGGTGAGATTGTATAGTCATGTAATGAGGATGGAAAAGGAGAAAACACCAAAGAATATGATGGAGATGAAGTATTTAGAGAAAAAAAAGACTGTAAGAGAGCCCAAGAAAGAGATGGGAGGAACAAATAACAAAAGTGTGCAAGTGAGGGGAGAAGAATGGAAGTGATTAAAGGAAGAAGAACGGTATAAGGATATAGGAAGATGGAGGCATTTATTAGATTGATCTGACCACAGGCTAGAAGCAGTTGATGATGATGATTTAGTGTAAGGTTCTATCAAAAAAATAACCTTTGTGTTGAATTAAATTATTTATTTGTTGCTAAAATGATCATAGCTGTTTTTATTACCTATATTTTAAACTAGACCCTCCCTCCTCGCATTATTATTTTCAACACACATATTGAAGAATCATCATAGACTCTACCATAAAATATGAGTGACTATCAACATTTTTATGAGGAATAAATTAAACTTTCAAAATAAAATATAGCCTATGTTACTCGCTGATAATGTAGCTTTATATTGGTGAAAGAATTTTTAAAATCGGTCCGGTAGTTTTTGAGTTTATCCATTACAAACAAAAAAATCAAA